>CAUYPK010096750.1:0-37578 GCA_963574355.1 Loris lydekkerianus
ACTTAGTAAATGTAGAATGTAAATGTCTCAACACAATGACTGTGAAATTGCCAGGAAGGCTATGTTAACCAGTGTGATATAAACGTGTCAACCGGTCTGTGAAACTAATGTATGATGCCCCATGATCATACCATTGTACACAGCTATGATTTAATAAAAAAAAAAAAAAAAAGAAAGAAAGAAAGAAAGCAAGAGAGGGAAATTCTAGCTTCCTTCAGGCATTGCTAGATGCAGGCATCCGTGATCTGCTCTCGTGTGGCTGGTAGTTAATTCTCTCTCCATCTCTCTTCTTTCTGGGTGTTGCTGTCTCTACAAGCCAAGAGGGATGGCTTGTAGAGACATCTCTTTCCCTTTCTCTCCCTCTTTTTTCTCTCTCCCCCTCCTCCTCCTTCTCAGCATCTATATAGGAATCCAAGCTTTGATCTCTGCTTTGATCACATGTGCACTTCAGGACCACTCCCTGGGTCCAAGACAACATGTTAGGATCGGCTCAGCCTGAACGTAGGCCCAGGACGTGGAGTGGAAGGCCAAGGACAGTGATTAACAGCCTCGGGAGAGTGGGGAAGGCATGGTTTCACCAAGGAACAGATGCTGGTGTTCAAAACCAATATATTCACCCTGCTTAGGAAAAGATGCTGCAGTGATAACTAGTTTAAAACTTTTTAATGTGCTTTTCACTTTGCTTCTGTTAGTACAGCTTTCAATCTATACTGCCCCAGGCATCCATTAGTCTGGGGACATTTGGAATTTATTACAGAAAATGCAAAGAGAAAAGACAGAGGTAATGTTCAGCTTTTGACATTCAAAATTAGATTGTATTCCAGATCATAGCCTTGAGGGGGATTTGTCCAGGTTCCTGTCTTTTAGCTTATCAATAATTGTGCCAAACATCTTGGAATATGGAGTTTTCCCATGAGCAAGAGCACCTGTTCCATCTGTCTAGAACCACTCACCCCACTCTCTGATAAAGAGAAGACATGCACAGAGGAAGTAGGAAAAATTAGCACATTTTCTGATTCCAGAATTATAAGGAGAAATGGGAACAAAATGAGGAAATCTTACCCCCAATGATCATTCTTTACAATATGCCTCAAAGATTATTATTATTATTTAAGCATTTGCTATCCCTCAGGCATTGTGCTATGAAAGAGTTCCCTCATCATTTTTGTATCCCTGTGAAATAAGCATTTCTATTGACCAGGAATTGAGTGCAAGGAAGTTTTTACAAATTGAAACAAATAGAAAGAGGTATTAGAGCTCATAACTCAGACACTGTGGTGATTAATTTTATGTGCCAACTTGACTGAGCCAGAGGATGCCCAGATATTTGGTCAAATATTATGCTGAATGTATTGATGAGGACTATTTTGGATGAAATTAGCATTTGAATTGGTGGACTGGGCACAGCAAACTGCCTTCCCTAATGTGGGTGGGCCTCATCCAATCAGTTACAGGCTCAAATAGAGCAAACAGGCTGACTCGTATGTGAGTAATAGGGAACCCTTGCCTGTTGGCTCTGAACCGTTGGTCTTCTCCTGCCTTCCAAGGAGCATTAACTCTTCCTGAGTATCAAGGCTTCTGGCTTTTGGACTACTACCATCTTGTGATAAAACTTGAGCAGATGAGGAGTTGCTTCTAATGGATGAGCAGAGAAAATAGTTTCTAGAGAGAGAAACTTCCTATTGAAGTTTCTGGGAACAACATTGAAATGGCAACAAAGGATTTTGAGTATTACAGAAACTTAGTTGATAAAGCAGTGTCAGTAGTTGAGAGGACTGACTCTAATTTTGAAAGAAACACTACTGTGGGTAAAACGCTATCAAACAGCATCACAAACAGCTACAGAGAAATCATTCATGAAAGGGAAGGTGAATTGATGCACAAACTTCATTGAGATCTTGTTTTAAGAAATGGCCACAGTCACCCCAACCTTCAGCAATCAGCACCCTAATTAGTCAGCAGACATCAACACCAAGGCAGGATCCTTCACCAGCAAAAAGATTACGACTAAATGAAGATTCAAATGATCATTAGTATTTTTAAACAATAAAATGTTTTTAATTAATACATGCACATTATTTATACATAATACAATTGTACCCATAGACTACAATATAGTGTTAAACATAACTTCTATATTCACTAAGAAAATGAAAAATTTGTGTGACTTGCTTTATTGCAGTATTTGCTTTATTGTGGTGATTGGGAACTGAGCCTCCAATATCTCTAAGGTATACCTAGACAAATTCTCTGGAGAACCCTGACTAATACAGACACCCAGGATAAATTTTGAATATGCTTCAGGAATGGCTGGATCCAGGATATTGCTAACCAATATCATAGTCATGAGGCTTCATCAGCTCTTGCCAGGTCTTAGACAAGATTTCTTCACCTGGTACATATGATGGCTGACATGGCAACCTGGCTCATGTCCTTCCTAATGTAGCATTTTAAGAAAGAAATAATATCTCCCTATATTCATCTGATTGGCCTCACTTGGGTCATGTGTCTATTCCTGAACCAGTCATTATGGTCAGGAAATTCATTACAATGGAAGGATTCTAAGATTGACAAAACATAAGGGGAAGGGGAAGAGTTCATGCTCACTGACCTAATGCACTTGACCACAATGATAAGTCAAGTTACTATGCCCATTTTGCAGGCGAGGAAATTGGCCCAACATGTTTAAGTGACTGGCTATTTACAAGCCTCAGACAGAGTAAGCATCGATGCCAGGATTCAAACCCAGGTCTGTCCATGGTCCCTTAATCACTTCTCCACACTGCCTCTCACCCCTTGATCCTTGCCTAAAACCACAGTCTTCCAACATTCCAACTCTTGGCCCTCACATACAGGGTTTTAAGTGGCCCTCGTCCTGCACCTGGCATATGATAGAGTTGCAATAAGTGTAAGTACCATCCCTATAACCACAGGCATCCTGTAGTGCCTTGCTAAGGAAGTTCTTAGATCTTTGTTTTGATTCTTCTCCCTGCCTGAGCTCTGAAGAGGGGCCCAAATAACCAGCTGAGTCCGCCAGGAAGTTGGCATCAGTCCCAACTCAGCCATCCCTACTCTCTGATACATTTTTAATCCCTTTGAGAACTGCCCGATTTGGGCAGCACAGAAACAGATGTTTCTTAACAACTACAATTTGCCACAAGTATTTTTGGGCCCCTAATCTTGGTAAATTGTTGGGATCATGCTGGTTCTCTGGGGAAGAAGACAAAGCAGCTTCCATCAAAGCCTCGCTTGTTATAATGGGCCTTGCAGTGTCAGCAGTAAGTTGGTAGAATGTTTAGGCAACTGCATTACTTACTACTGCATATCAAATTACCCTTAGAACACCAGCAACTTCAAAAAACAAACACTTATTGTCTCACAGTTTCTCTGGGTCAAGAATTCAGAACTGAATTAGATAGGTCTGGGCAATGCTAACTACAGGCCTCTCATAAAGTTTTAGTCACAATGTCAGCCAGGGACATAGTCTCATCTGAAGGCTCAACTAGGGCTAGAGGATCAGCTTTCAAGATGAGTCACTCCCACAGCTGCTCGCAGGAGGGCTCAGGTCCTCACCACATAAACCTCTCCCTGGAGCTGCTCGAGTATCCTCACAATATGGCAGCTGGCTTCCCCAGACAGGTGATCCTCAAGTGAGCAAGGAGAAAGCCACATGTCTTTTATAACCAAGCCTTGCAAGTTACACATCATCTCTTCTATTTTGTTCTAGTCATTAAAAGGGAGTCAATAAATCTAGCTCACGCTCAACAGATGAAGAATTATGTTCCATCATTTGAATGGAGCATCAAAAAAATGTGCAACCATGTTTCAAATGAATGTCAGCATGCTAGCGGAATGCACTGTGGTTCGAGTTCTTTCCCTGTCCCTTTATTCCCACGCTTACCAAATAACTGTGCATTTCCTCCTGTTAAAAATACAGAGTAAAGGTCTTTACCCTTTGATACTGGTCCTGTGACTTGCTTGGGTCAACAGAGTGAGGCGGTGGTAAGTGTGTGTGGCCCTGAGTCTAGGCCTTAAGTGACTTGGCATGTTTCCATTCACATTCTTGCACTCCTACCATCAGCAAGACAGAACAATGGCAAAGCTAGACCATGGATCCCAGGACAGGATGAGAGACAGACACCTGGGTCAGAACAGAGCTGCCCAGCCAAGCCCAGCCTGGCTCAGCTAACCCACATTACACATGTGGGCTAAGTAGACGTTTGTTTTTCTCTGGCACTGAGATTTTGTGCTTGTTTGTTATGAAGCATCACCTCACCACACTTAATAGACATAGGCACTCTTGGGAGTCACCCAGTTCTGGGTTTAAATGTCAGTTCCCTGACATACCAGCTATGTCGCCCTAGACAAATCACTTCACTTCTCTGAGCCTCAGTGATCTCATCTGTAAAATGGGGATAATAATATCATCTGTCTTGTGGGGGTTTTGTGATTTTTAAGATCATGCTTATAAAGTGTTTAGTGCAGTGTCCAGCACCACTGTGACGATTAGGAATTAAACACTCTGGGCCTATTGTCCCAATGCTGATGTACAGACTAGGGTAGGATTTGATTCTCTAGCTCAAGTGCCTGCTGTAGCTCCCTGGTGCCAAGTTCTCAGTGTAATCTCAAGGCTTGTCTCCTCCTCCTCTCATGCTCACTGACTACTCATTCTCCTACCAAATGCCCAGGACAAGTGCCTAATGCATATCTTGATGGACCTGGCTCTCCAGCCCCATGAACCCTGTATGCTTCCTTCCACATCAGGCCACCTCTTTGTCCTGGCTCAGCTCCTATGTGACTATGGGACAGTCTTAGTCTTTAACCACCTTGGGCTATAAAGTGGTTAAGAACACAACTCTAGAATTATGCTCTGAATTATGGCTTCATTATTTACCAGCTGGGTGACTTTGGGTAGGTGCTGGTCCCTTCTAGACTTTTGTTTCCTTGCCTGAAAAGTGGGGATCACTATGATCCCTTACCAGGTGGTTGTGGGGGTTTGATCCTATCAGATGTAGAGAGGCATGCCTCCTCTGCCTGGCATGTTTAAGAGTAAATAATAGCGGTTAGCTAGCATTACTACTAACAAGGTCTCCATCTGTGAATGAAGGGCCTGGATTTGTCTGAAGATCCTTTGGGCACCGACATTAGAGGCTTCTGGAGGGCTTCTGTGGGAGGGAAGGTAAGCTAGAGAACTCCCCTGGACAGTATCCCAGGTTCCCCACTTCTCTCCCAATGTTCTGTCACCTGCTGTATGTATTGAGATGCTTTGTGCAAAGTTATCCAGAAAACCACTTCTTTGCTTTAAAAAAACAAGTTCAGAAACCTTTGGTGGGATTTCATCACAAGGTGCTAAGAGCTGAGCAATGAGTATAAGAGGTCGTGATGCTGATGTCCATCCGCTCACTGGCTTAAAAAGCCAGGCCCAAACCACTGCAGGCTCCAGCATGACACGGTGACTCTGTGCTCTGCCACCCCGGAACACCCCCATCTCTGATGGGTCCTCTCCCCTAACCTCACCACACTGTTTCCTTTGTATATTTTAAAATCCATTTCTTGCCCCCCGGCCACAGTCTGCTAAGGGAAAACGATCTAGGGAGCGAGGGGACTCCTTTAAGTTTGAAGGCACAATGCAAACCAGATCGCCTCCATCAACTGAAATCCCAGCGAGAGGAATCATCAGAGCGGTGGCTGGATTCATGGAGGAGCAGGTGGTTCCTACCTCGCTCTCTTTTTTGATCTTTTATTATGAGCTTGTTTTGATTCTGCGGTTGCTGTGATACAGAAGCCTTTGTGGCTGTTTCTGAGAGGCCACGTGGATGACTGTGTCAGTTCCACCTTAGCACAAGAACACAAGGGGCGGTCAAGCATGGAGTCTAGGCCAGGAGGGAGGGCCAGGGATGGGGAAGGTTGTGCAACGGGGTCTGCAGGAGGAGGGGAGCTGGTCCCCAAGAGGAACCCAACAGCCCCTGGGACCCAACACAGGGATGTCGTCTGCAGAGGGTCCATTCACCTCTGACATGCTGTGTGATCTGCAAATTGTCTCTCCACGTCTGTGAGCCTCAGTCTCCTTATTAATCCAAGAAGATGATAGATAACATGTGCCTAATCAACTTCACAAGGGTGAGGAAAGGGAAGTGTGAGGGGAAGGGTTCTGTTATTAGCCACATATCATCTCATATAATCCTGACAACCCCACCTTCCAGTTGAGGAAGGCAAGAACCAAAGCAGTGTCGTGACCTGTCAAAGTCACAGCCTGGGTGGAGGGAAGGCCGCAACATCTGACAGTCACACTGTCTTCTACACTCAATTTACAACAGCAAAATAAGTCTACCAAATGCTTCGCAGCACACCATGCTATGTGCTTCGTGCATCTGAACAGACTAATCCTCCCAACAGCACCTCTTGTCCTCATCTTTCTGGATGAGAAAATCAGAGTTCCTTGAGTAACTTGCTCAGGTGCTCAACATGGAAATGACAGATTGGGGATTTGAACCCAGTCAGCCCACTTGCAGAGAGTTCTTGCTCTCAGTATAGCCATAAGGCCACTCAAGAAGACATTAGATAAAGTAGGCTTTGGATGCCTGGAGTATGCGCAGCGCCATGGGGACTAGATTAGTAACTTGCATTATATCTACACAAGGAGAATGATCTTAATCTACTGCACGCTGCAACAATACATAGTGATCTAAACGTTACCCCTGAAGTCGCCCTCCACAGAGGAAAAGGGGAAATTGTAGCTAAATGTACCTTTATTTACGAAATAGTCATTACAAACTTTTACGAAGAGGTTGCCGACACATAGAATGTAAAATTTGTGATGATAATTTTGTAAATAAACTACATTTAGCTACAATTTCCCATTTTCCCCAGGTATGGTGACTTTAGGGGGGATGTTTGGGACTCTTGAACAACATGAATTTCGACTGGGCATGTCCACTTACATGTGGGTTTTCTTCAGCCTCTGCCACCCCTGAGACAGTAAGACCACCTCTCCTCTCCCTCCTCCTCGGCCTACTCAAGGTGATGATGAGGATGGAGCCCTCCAGGATGGTCCACTTCCCACTTACCGAACAGTAAATGTATTTCCTCTTCCTTAGGATTTTCTTAATGACGTTTTCTTCTCTCTGGCTTACTTTATTGTAAGAATACAGTATATAATGCCTACACCATGCATGATACGTGTTGATGGACTGCTGGTTATTGGCAAGGCTTCCAGTCAACGGTAAGCCATTTGATATTTAAGTCTGGGGAAAGTCAAAAGTTAACACAGGGATTTTCAACTGCACTGGATGGAGCAGGGAGTCAGTACTCTTATCCTCTGTGTTGTTCAAGGGTCAACTGCAAATAAGTCTTGGAAACAATTTGCTAAGTGTTGCGCAGAGTGTCATATTTAGGGGAGATGTTGAAACAATATTATGTGCTGTTTGTGGACAGGCACACATGCAGTAAAAGTAAAAACTAAAGAAACAAGTGGTCACTTAAGGCAGGTAGAGAAAAGAGGGGGTCCACAACAGGCTTCCACCATGTCTGTAACATTTTGTTTATCATCAAAGAAATGTCTGAAGGAAGAATGTGCTTTGAAAAGTATAAAGGCCCAGACCACGTGGTACAATGTCCATAGACAGTAACGTTCCCAAATCCCTATACAAGGAAATGGGTACACCAGAGAAGTCCCATCCCATCCTAAGCATGCCCCACCCCAACAGTACAGGTTGGTGGCCTCATTCGGTCAAAGGCAACAGCTTCCAGCCTTTCTCCTCTTTCCGCAACTCTGCACACTGTAGCCGGAGGGAACATTCGCCGGTGCCAATTGCAACAGATGACTCCCTCCGTGAGAATTCTTCCATGGCTCCCTAGTGCTTGCAGGATCGAGCCCAAACTCCTTTGTGCGGTCAACATTTACCGCCACAGCCTGCGCACTGCTGCCTTGCCAGCCTCGCCTCCCAACATCTTTGTTCCCACACCAGCAGAAGCCACAGTTTAGAACCGCATTTGTTTCATTCCCCCTAACCCAGTATAGTTTTTCTCACCTAGATAATTACATGCATGTGACTCTCTTGTTCTGGAAGGCCCTCCATCCCCTGCCAGCCTTGTGATTCTAATGCTCAAAGGAGCCCCTCACCACAGTGCACATGGCAGGCCAGGAGCAGCCTGAAAGGCTGAAAGGTCAATAGCATTACCTCTGCATGCAGATAGGACTGGCGATTTCCCATGGCCCCTTTTGTTTGCTTTTTTTGGTTAAAAACTTCACACGTACAATCAATGGCAAAATTCAGCTCTTTTCACTTGAGAATAAATTAATGCCACCATTAATTAGTAAACTCAGAGGACAAAATGACACATTTCTTCTCACTCAGTCCACATTGTCCCCTCTGGCTAGTGGAGGGACACCTGTTCCTTCTGCACTTCCTGCTCTGCCTCATTCCCCTCCCAAGATCTCAAGGCCAAAAGACCACAGGCAGCACCAAATTCCTTCCCCTTCCTCCTCCCAGAACTAGCTAAAGCAAACAAGAATGCTCATGTGCTCACGTGTGCATGTGTGTTCACATGTGTGTATGCACGTGTGTGTGGATGCTCACACATGGGTGCACAGAGGGAAAAACTTTAAAATTGTCTGTTTGTGATCCTATATTTTTTAATAGAGTTGCTGTATATAATATATTTCAAATATATAGCTAATGTATGTCCATGTTAAACACATGCATTTATCTGGGTGTGCCTTTAGGCGCTCAAGTCTCACTACTACCCAGTAACAAGGCTCTGCCCTTGGACATCAGTTTCCCCATCTGTCAGATAAGGACTTAACGCCTCCATCCTGACAGTTTATCTGAGTCTATCTCATGTAGGTGGAAACAAACATCTGCTTTGTGTTACTATAATTTGCCCTCAATTTTCACCTCCCTATCTGCAACTCTACTGAAAATCTCACCATCTGTGACCCCATCGTCTACCCTCTTTAAAAATACACAGATCCACACAGCGCCTGTTGCTCAGTGGCTAGGGCGCCAGCCATATACACCTAGGCTGGCAGGTTCCAACCCAGCCCGGGCCTGCTAAACAGCGACAACTACAACAAAAAAGTAGCCAGGTGTTGTGGTGGGCACCTGTAGTCCCAGCTACTTGGGAGGCTGAGACAAGAGAATCGCTTAAGCCCAAGAGTTGGAGGTTGCTGTGAGCTGTGACTCTACAGCACTCTACCGAGAGCAACAGAGCACGACTGTCTCAAAAAATAAATAACATACACACACACACACACACCCCTGGCATAAATATCCCAATTCCCTACAATTCTTAAGCTGGAGTGATTTTGTCCTGAGGACATATTTGGCAATGTCTGGAGACATTTTTGGTTTTCCTGACTTGGGGTTGACCTGGCCATCTGGTGGATTGCTGCTGCTGGCCAGGGGTGCTGCTGAACACCCCTCAATGAGCAAGGCAACCCCACAACACCACAGGTCAAGAGTGGTGAGGTTGAGCAGCCCTACCTCAGCATGGAAGTGTTTACTTGATGCTCTCTAGACTGGGATGGCTGGAGCATGCTCATGACACCTAAGATAGGGGGGAGCATGCAAGTTTAAAAAGAGAGAAATGATGTTTGTTCTGTAGCAGCTGGGTGCCAGTGAGCCTCCTGCACTCTGTTTTTCTGATGAGGATGTTGTGGTTCGCCTGGTTAAGGCTGTGAGGAGTTGCCATGATGGGTTCTGGAGTCTGCACGCTGGAAGGCACTATGTGGGTAGTCACCAAGTACAGGAGGAGGAGGAGACTTTTGCACTCAAGCCTGAACAATGAGTTGCTTTCAGAAGATGAAGAGATGAGCACAGGCTCAGAAAACGAGAAACCTTTTCATCACACTGACAGTCTGATTTCTCCATGGCGTTTTCCGTGGGCATGACAAATTCCAAAGATGCTGTCCTGTTGCTCAAGCCTTAGTCTCTGGGTTTGACCGTTCATTTATACATTCATTCAGTAAATATCTGTAAATATCAACTCTGTACCAAGCTTTGGGGACATGCTGAATGCAAAATCAGGTCTGATCCCTGTCTTCATAGAGTCTAGGAAGGAGATAGAAATAGATCACAAAACCAGACAGATGAGGTGGCGCCCGTAGCTCAGTGAGTAGGATGCCAGCCACATATACCGAGGGTGGCAGGTTCAAACCCATGCCGGGTTAGCTAACCAACAACAACAACAACAACAACAAAATAGCCGGACCCTGTGGTGGGCACCTGTGGTCCCAGCTACTTGGGAGGCTGAGGCAAGAGAATCGCTTAAGCCCAAGGGTTAGAGGTTGCTGTGAGCTGTGACGTCATAGCACTCTACCAAGGGTGACATAATAAGATTCTATCTCAAAAAAAAAAAGAAAGAAAGAAAAGAAAAGAAAAAGGAAAAGAAACCAGACAAATACCGTATATACTCGAGTATATGCCGAGTTTTTCCGGCACAAAATTTGTGCCGAAAAAGCCGAACTCGGCACACATTTTGTGCCGGAAAAAACTCGGCTTATACTCGAGTATATACGGTACATGAAATATGTGAGATTAGAGCTTACAAAAAGAGGTGAGCAGAGAAGGAAATTAAATCATTGGAGAATTGGCCTGGCTGGGGAGGAACACTGGGCCAAGATTTGAAGGCTACATGAGAGGCTAACTAGGCAAACAGGGGAAGGAATTAAGTTCCAGGCAGAAGAAACAGGATGTGCAAGAATCTTCCGGCAATAAGGCTCATGTTGGTTACAAGGGACATAAAAAAAAAAAAAAAAAAAGTTTATTTATGTGGTAGGAGACTGAAGTGAAGACCAGGATTAGGTCGTGTAAGTTAATGGCTAGCGTCTTTATCCAGAGGGCAAGGGGGGCCATGGCAAGTTTAAGCAGAAGGGTCTCACAATCAGATTTGCATTTTGAGACTTCTGCAGGATCTGTAGGAGGGCAAAGTAATGTGTGAGAAGGCTGCTGGGACTGTGTGAACAAGAGACAATGCAGGCCTGGATCGGGGGATTGGTGAGAAGTGGGTGACTTTAACATACATTCAGCCGCTCGAGAGGGTGGTGGAAATTCAGGAGATCCACACAAGGAAATCACGTACCCTTCCTCCGGGCATCTCCTGCCAAAGCTTCCAGATGGTCTAGTCCATGGACTATCAACTCCCCCCTCAAGATAGGGAGCAAACGTTTGTTTTAGGAGGATGCTGTTGTAAAGGACTATGGCTCTGACCCGGGCCTGGCTTTGAGCCCACATTCCCCACAGAGCCTTTCCAGAGCCGCCACAGGACACTGGGGCCTTGCAGCCAGGACACCCAGCCAGCATCAAAGGAGGCGCTGGCAAGGAGGAACACAGAAAGATTTATTCTGGGCTCCCTATTTTTAAAGCTGGGGTCAGGGCGCCCCATCTACCAACATTCCCAGTACTAGAAGCTTCAAAAAGCATCCCCTGACCTCCAATCACCCTATCACCAGGGGGAGGATCTGTGCGCAGGGCTGTGTGGTGACCATGGCAGCTGGAAAAGAGGGCTCCAGAGCCATTGATGGAGATTTTGGGGCATAGGGGTTCCAGGACAACCAGAAAGACTGATGACCATAGATTGTCATTAGACCATGGATTGCCACTTTCTACCAGCCTCAGGCAAGTCGCTTCTCCCTCTCTGAGCCTCAGTTGCTCACCTGTAAAATGGGAATAACCTCTAAATTGTTATAGGTGGGAAAGCAAGTGAATCATATAGCTGTCACTTCATCAATGCCTCCTGTGAGCCTGTCATGGTACCAGGTGGTGAGCAGGACAGAGCTTTCATTCTAACAGGAAACCAACATTAAAGAAAAAAAGTCACGCAAGGAACCATGGAACTATCGTCACAGTGAGAGCTATGAAAGCGTCTGCAGGTGTTTCCCGGGGTAGGGGAGGAGCTAAGACAGAAGAGGAACATGCTAGCAAACGGAAATTAACAACACATCAAAAAAATTATACACCGTGAACCAAGTTCATTTAATCCCAGGGTCACACAAGGTTGGTTCCATATCCATAAATCTATATATTGCATAAATAAAATAAAAAACAAAGAAAAAAACAAAAAAGAAAAAAAGAAAGAAGAGGAACAAAAAAAAAAGCTGAGAGTCCTGCGCTGGAGCCTGTCAGCTGTGCTCCCCAAAACCTGGGGTGCGGAACAGTCCCAGCTGTGGCCTGTTAGGAACCCAGCCATCCCGCGAGAGCTGAGCAGCGGGGGAGCTAGCAAAGCTTCACCTGTTTTTACAGCTATTGCCCCATCGCTGGCATCACGGCCTGAGCTTCACTTCCCGTCAGATTCCCCCTCCCACCTCCCACCTACACCGTCCATCTGTGGAAAAATGATCTTCCCTGAAACTGGTCCCTGGTGCCAGAAATGTTGGGGACCACTGACTATGCCACATGTGAGGACTTCTGAAAGGAGGAAGGGTTCAAGACGGTGGCTCACACACAATCAGCTGGTGACTCATGCGGCTGCTCTTGGCCCGGGACTGAGATGGATGGGGTTGGGATGGTGAGTGGACTCTATCCCTATCCTTGTGGAGCTCACAGCTCAGTGGGGAAGCAGGGCATGTGAATAACTACAATTTCAGTTGCAAAGAAGGTGAGGGGCTAGTGGTCAGGGAGGGGCAATCTGAGGGTGGAGTGAGTGAGGGCCAATAATGATAAATATAAAGTCCATCGTGAATCCGTAACAATAATTCATATAAAGTGCGCCTGGAAGAAAAAGAGAAGTTGAACGATATTTGGGCCAATCTTTTTGACATAAGCTGCTCCTTTGGAAAATGGCAGTGTGAGGCCACCTGGCTTGTCCTGCCTCTTTCCTGGGTTAATGGAGAGAGAGGTAGATTATACCCATCTATTCAACTTTGCCTTCTTTAATGGAACAAGAAAAAATTAGCATTAATCTTACATCACACTTTTTGTTTAAAAAAAAAGAAATAACATTTATCATAAACAAACTGGGCTCTAAGAATGAGCACCATCTGCCTACTTTAATGAAAGAAAGATGCAGAAAGGTGAACAGCTTAAAATATAAAACCCAAGGATAGTGGTTGTCAAACTTGGATTTCCACCAGGGCCCTGGGAGGCTTCTTAAACACAGACCCTGGATGCCCCATTCTGATTCAGTGGGCCTAGGCTAGGGCTGAGAACTTGCCTTTCTATCAAGATACCAGGTGAGGCTGACAATGCTGGTTTGGGGACCACATGCAGAGAACCGCTGCCCCAGGTCAACCAGGACTATCTTAGGGATAGGTCTGCTTAACTGAGTCTCCTTTTTGTCAAAAGAGGAGCCAGGAAACACTCAAGAGTATTCCCAAGGGTTAGAAGCCTCTGGATTTCAACTTGGTGAGGAGCAGCTTAGGTGGCCTGGGAGCCTGCACTCCCCTATCCCTAGACATTACCCTCAGGCTCCATCTTTGTCATCTGGGAGTCACTTCTGATTTCAAGTCCCTGATTTCAAGAATCACTCATTGCAGATTTTTTATTATTTCTACCAAGATGGACCCCAAAAAGCAAGAAAAGTACTGTATTATTTTCCAGGCCCTCTATAAATGGGCTTGTTTGCTTGAAAAACTTGAAATACACTCCAGAGGCCAGAGATGGCTGAGGATGCAGGGAAATGCCAGGGCCGAGTTTTCAGCTTCTCCCTGTGGCCAGTGGCTCCATCTCCACTTCCACCTTTCAAAGGGCGCCTTGTGGGCAGGGCGTTCTTTACAGTCCTCACCAGCCTGAGGGGAGAGCGACAGCACACAGTGCCCTTCCGGGATTTCTGATTATGAAAAAGAAATTCTGGAAATTTGAAAAATACAGAAAAGCCTAATATTGCTGATACTTTAGAAAAGTATCCGGCTCCGATTTCGACATGATTACCCCTTTTTTAAAAAGAGATAAAGAAGGTAGCAGTTATGTTAAACCCAATTGGGTGGTGCCTGTGGCTCAGTGAGTAGGGCACCAGCCCCATATACCGAGGGTAGCAGGTTCAAACCCAGCCCCGGACGAACTGCAACCAAAAAATAGCCCGGCATTTTTGGCAGGCGCCTGTAGTCCCAGCTGCTTGGGAGGCTGAGGCAGGAGAATCGCAGAAGCCCAAGAGCTGGAGGTGGCTGTGAGTCCTGTGACATCATGGCACTCTACCGAGGGCGGTAAAGTGAGACTCTGTCTCTACAAAAAAAAAAAAAAAAAAAAAAAATTACATTCTTATATGGGTATCACCAAATAATTTACAGGCTCAGCAATATATGGCTTTCAGGACAAATCCAGCCCAGTCCTTTTTTATATATTTAGCCCACAAGTTAAAATGGCTTTTAAGGCCAGGTGCAGTGGCTCATGCCTGTAATCCTAGCACTCTGGAAGGCCAAGGCCAGTGGATTGCTTGGGCTCAGGACATGGAGACAAGTCTGAGCTAGAAGGACAATACCCCGAATTTCTAAAAATAGCCAGGCATTATGGCAGGCACCTGTAGTCCCAGCTACTTGGGAGGCTGAGGAGGATTGCTTGAGCCCACAAGTTAGAGGTTGCTATGAGCTATGAAACCATGGCACTCTACCAAGTTTTTCACATTTTTAAATGACTGGGAAAAAATTAAAGGAAGAGTATCATGTTTTCTTCCTTCTAAGGGGGAGCTAAAAAACTGGATCTCCTGGAGGCAGAGAATAGAAGGGTGGTCACTAGACCTTGGGAACAAGAGAAGAGGGGATGAAAAGAAGTTAGTTAAATGGGTACAAAAATATAGTTAGAAGAAGGAATACAGTTTGATGTAACCACATCAAATTGTATAAAAAAAAATCAACACATTGTACCCAACACATGCATAAAAGTATTCATGATCTATGTGTATTTGACTTAATTTTTAAAAAAAGAAAAAGAAGGAATACATCATAGTATGTGATAGTACAGTAGGGAAATTATAGTTAATGAAAATTAATTGTATATTTCAAGACAGCTTAGAAAAATTGTAATGTTCACAATACATATATAAATGTTTGAGGTGATGGGTATCCCAGTTACCCTGATGATCATTACACATTGAATGAACGTATTAAAATATTACATGCACCCCGAAAGCATGTACAGCTATGACATTTCAATTAAAAATACAAATAAATCAATCAATAATTTTTTTAGCAGTACATGAAATCCAAGTTCAAATTCTAATTTTACAAATACAGTTTTATTGAAACACTGCTACACTCATTCATTTATATACAAGGTCTAACAATTAAGTTCACAAACTTATCCTAGAAAAAGTGCTACATACCTCATTGCTGAATATCACTACAGTCACCAGATTTAAAGGTGACTGTAGTGACATTCAGCAATGAGGTGTCTAGCACTTTTTCTGGGACCAAGTCCTCAAACTTATTTGTCAGACCTCTTACTATCTAAGGCTGCTCTCATGCTACACTGGCAGAGAGGGCAGTCACAGAAGTTTGCCAACACCTCCTCAAGGTCAGTTTTTCATTATCAGTCTGCAAGGAAATATACATAAGAATAAGACTTTAGAAACTTGTTGCAATTTCACAATGTCTGTTGAATATAAATTAAAACATTGGGGGTGGGCCATTGGTATATTTTTCACTTGATATTTCGGCAAATTCATTTTTATTGTGCTCTACTAACTTTTCAGTTAATGAGGGAGTGGAAATGTGAAACAAACAAACAAAAAAAACCCTGATTGCTACAGAGAGTATGTATTTTTAAATATTCTTTTAAATAACAAATATTGTTCTGTAACTTGCCTTTCTCTACCTCCAGCAGTGATTCTGAGGCCGAGTCATGTTGATACATGAAGTCTCATGTAACGCTTTGAGTGTTTTCATGACAACATCATTACATGCAGGTCACAGACTCATTCCCCCTCTGACAGACATGTAGGTCATTTCCAGTTTTTTGCTAGTACAGATGATGTTCCCCTGGGCATCCTGAACCTACCTCCTGGTGCACATGTGGGACAGTTTTTCCAGAGTAAATACTCAGTGAGGAAATTGCAGAGTCTCCAGATCTTTGCATCTTCAACACTACTAAATTTGGTCAAATAGTTTTTGCAAAGTGATTGTACCATATATACCACTGCAGAAGTGCTTTAGAGTCCTGTGCCCCAACCCTACCAAACAGTTGGTATTGGCTGATGTTTCAGTTTGGGTTTAAAATCCTCAGGTCTGGGGGAGCTTCAGAGCTTTTACCATGTAAGCTCAGCAGCTTGTTAGAAGTTGGGAAGGAGGCAAAAGTTTCCACCTCTGTCCCCTCCCTCCCACTGTCTCCCATATTCCACCCAGTGTCCCTACCTGCCCTCCTAAGCTGTCCTGGCTTGGAGCTGCTCCAGGATTCTGATTCCTATAAAGCCTTTCTCCCACTTTTCATGCAACCCCACTTGCTAGTTCTGAGAATTCAGCCTCTCAGCTTTGCTCAGCTCCACTACCTGGGAGAACAGGTGTTCTGGCAATGTTCGATTTATATCTCAGGTACTTTGAGCAGTTGGCAGCAAGTGAGACAATCCCCAGGCACTATACCATGAATGTATAAAGAGCAAAAGGACAAAGAGACTAACATTTATTGAGCACCTACCAGGGTCAAGTTGGTGACTAGCTGTGCGTGTGAATTACCAGTACCCCTGTGAGATAAAAACACCTGTACGGCCCTTGCTCAGATAAGGAAACTGAGTCTCAGAAAAGCAAGGTCATTTGCTCATCATCCACGTGGTAAGTGAGGGGATATCTGGGGTTGGAAGCTAGCAGTGTCTGACTCCATGGGCTACGCCGTTCTCCTTGTGCCCACTGCCTCTCTCGGGACTGCCCTGTGGCTTCCTTCCAGTCCCTGGGCTAGGCTGAGTCTGGCTCCCCCAAGAGAACCAGTCTCCCTGAAACCCAAGACACACACAGTCTGCTGGGCCCTCTTCAGGCCTGCTTGAAAGCAGTGGTCTGTTCAGGTTAATGAGCCACCTGCCTGTGCTCTCATCTCCCTCCTCACCCCAAGCCAGGCTGCTAAAGTAGGGCTGGGGCCAGGGTGAGTTGTCATCTAAGATTGTGCCCACCCTGGCGACATGGCAGGAGGGAGGGAGAGAAGGAGGGGGAACCAGAAAACAAAGTGGAAGATGAAGAGAAGCTGGGCAGAGAGGGAGAAGTCAGAGGACTACAAACAAAAGGAAATGGGAAGCCGGGGGCGGGAAGACAGCAGGCAGGAGGAGGAAGATGAAGTGTCTGATGAAGTTCATGCATAGGCATTGGAGTCACCCGTGCTGATGCGCCACACCAGTGAGCCACAACCGAGTTGTTTACTGAGCCTCCAAGAAGTCAAAAGAGAGAGAGAATAGCCAAACCCCTAAACAGGCCAGTTTCAGCCAGCATGAGAAGGAAATTCCCTCTACTTTAACCTTTCCAAACAAAGTATGGCTTGGAAACCACCAAGCCATTTGTGTTCCCTGTCAAAGTTTCCTTCTCTGTAAAGCCAACCTCCTCTGCTCAGCTCATGGGAATAGAAAGAGGTGTTGCCCTATTCTAGAATCACAAAGAAAAGCTGGTTCAGATCTTTAAAACTAGATTTGTTGTCATTTTGTCTTTTGACGGGCATGAATGAATGAACACCTCCCCGAAAATGCTCCCACTCTGCTGCAGCTGGCAACATCCAACTCCTCCCGTGAAAGCCAAGACACCTCCTCCGGGAAGCCTTCCCTGACTGCCCCACCTCCCTTCACTTCTGTGCTCTTTTACTAAGGGTCCCACTGAGCACCTGGCTCTAGCCGAAAGACTTCACAGACATCACCTCATTGATTCTTCACTGTAATCCTATTGACCCCATTTTGGGGAAAAACTGAAGCACAGGGCGATTATTCTAAGTCCCAGTGGTTGAGCGGCAGAACTGGGGCTTTGCTACTTGGTTTCCAGTGATAGAGTGGGTGGCAAAGTGCTTTGGAATCTTGGAAGCACCTTCCTAAGTCAAAGTATCATTGCTAGATTTGTCTGACTTTCTGTTTTTTCCTTCCCCTCCCAACAGGCTTTGGAGGGGAAGGAAAGCTGCTGAAAGACATGGGACCCTAGAGGCCAGCCCTACCCTGTCAGCAGCGCAAGGAGGAATCTCCCTTGATCCCCGACGTCCTGGCGGCGGGAGGCGAGGCCTTGAGGCCCCGCCCAGCTGGGCTGCCCGCTGTGACTGATGGCACTCGCCTCCAATCAGGATGGCAAGCAGCGCTGGCCGCAGTGCCGGTAGCTCTGAGGGTGGCGCTTTGCTGACACCTGGTGGTTATAAAGGGAAGTGACTCTTTGAGGGTGGGAAAGGGGTTGGCTGGGTCTTAGGGAGGCCGCAGGCACGGCAGGGTGGAGGGTGATATGGACAGAGCAGGAGAAGACCAGGATGGGAGGGGAAGGGAGGACGAGGGAGGTGAGGAAGAGGAAAGGGGGAGGGATGGTGGGAGAATCGGGCAGAGCAAGAAAGGGAGGGAGAGGGGAGAAAGAAACAGAAAACAAGACAAAGAGACAGACAAGGAGAGATGGAGAGATGGAGAGATGGCAAAAGACACCAAGGGTGAGATGAGAGAGACAGAGAGGAAAGGAGGCAGAGAGATGGAGAGAGCAAGTGAGACAACAGAGGGCAGGCTGCAGAGAAAGGTAGCAAGAGGGACAGAGGGGGCAGACAAAGGGTATAGAACGGGGAAGGAGGGTGTGTGCGAAAGAGAAACAGAGATGGAGAAACGGAAAGAGGGTGGCAGAGAGAGACAGGAAGGTGGAGAGAGAAACAGGTATCAACAGAAATGAAGACAAGTTGGAAGAGACAGGGAGAGAGAGAGAGAATCAGAGACGCAGGGTAAGTGACAGTGACTCCATAAGCCATCAGATCCAGCCTGGACAGGAAGAGAGTGTCCTGCCCTGCGCTTGTGGACCAGGCCCTCTGCACTGCCTCATGGACACCCATCCCTGGTGTCTCCCCTCCCTCCCTGGCAGATGGTGTTCTATAAAAATAGCCACCATAATATATCTCACCCTATATGTTTACCTTCCCCCCCCCCCCCCATTAACTGGTGGAAGCCTCTGTCTCCTCTGTTTGAATCTGAGCACGGCTATGTGACCACTATCTCTTTAAACAGAGTAAGGAAGTGGTGCTGTGTGATTTCCAAGGCGGGGCCATAAAAATGCCTATACAAAGCTCCCATCTTTCTTCTGGGACACTATTAGAATCCCAGAGTCACCAGGCTCTGAGGAAACCTAACAGCCACATGGAGCATCCATGTGCAAGTAACCAACATAACAACCTCAGCCGAGGTCCCAGTCAACAGCCAGCGTCAACGTCCAGCTGTATAACCCATCCCCAGCCTCTGAGCCGCCCTCAATGGCTGCCTGGAGCAAAACTGAACTGTCTCCACTAGTTCTGCCCAGATTACAGATTTGTGAGCAAAATAAAAGATTGTTTATGTTTTACTGCTAGTTTGGGGTAGGTTGTTAGTAGTAGTAGATAACCAGATTCCCCTCTTGGTGCCACCTGTCACACAGATACATCATTATTCTTCCTCAGTCTCTCAGGACCTTGCCAACCATCCGAAGTTTCTGTGTCCTAAATTCCCCCACCACACCTTGAACACTAGAAGATTCCATGCTTTCTTGCTTACGTACTCTGTTCCCTTTGGCAAGATTGTTGTGTTCCCCAGGTTTCACTGGGAAAATCTCAACTCTACTTGGAAAAACCCACTTCTTTGGGAAGCCTACCTTGGCTAAGCCCTTCCTTTCCTTCGTGTCCCCAGCACCTTCCTCTCGCTATCAGCATATTAGTTTGCTAGGGCAGCTGATATAAAGGACCACAAAGCAAGTGGCTTATGCAATACAAATTTATTGTCTCACAATTCTGGGCTAGAAGTTCAAAGTCAAGGTGTGGGTAGTGTTAGCTCCCTGTGAGGGCTTGGAGGGAGAATCTGTTCCATGCCTTCTCTCTTAGCTTTTGGTGGGTTGCTAGCCATCTTTGGTCCTCCTTAGCTTGCAGAAGTATCACCGTGATCTTCTTCTTCTTATGGCGTCCTCCATGTGTCTGCATGTCCAATTTCCCCTTCCCATAAAGGCACAGGTCATATTGGACGAGGGCCACACCCTGCTCCAGCATGATCTCATCTCAATTTAACCCATTCCATCTTCAATGACTCAATTTCTAAATAAGGTCACCTTCTAAGGTACTGGGGGTTAGGACTTCAACAAGTGAATTTGAATCTAACCCATAATAATTACCATGGCTCTATTCTCAAGCTGTTACCCCCAGAGGGGGAGATCCCTGAGAATAGGGAGTCTGTCTCCTTGGATTGCAGGAGTCACACAGGCACTTAAGTGTTGGATGAAGAATGAATGAAGAAGTGTAAGATGATGACATTTGTTGAGTGCCTATGAGTGCTCACCTTCATGAAAATCGTTTCAACCCCTTTAGCTCTTTCAACAAGGTTTTCCATTTCTCCAAATTTGAAGGGATATCTCTAAATTGAGGTATAAAAGGGACAAGAATATCTGAAACATTCCTGAAGAAGAATAATGATTTAAGGGACCACAAGACTTACTACGAAGCAATAGACACAAACACGGCGTGGCAAGGGTATCCACAAAAAGAGCACAGTAACAGAAGAGATCCCACAAATCCCCAAAATAGACTCTATGTGTGTGTAAATGTAATAAATGAAAGATGACATTCCATCACCATGGGGGAAATGGACTTCTCAGGAATTTTTTTCTAGGACAACAATTGTCCAAAATGAAAAAAAAAAAAAAAAAAATAGAAATTGGACCCCTACTGCACACTACACCCAAAAATCACCTCCAAAAAGGTTAGGAACTTCAATGTGAAGAGCAAAAGTTTAAAATGTTTAGGAAAGGCTCCGCAGCCATAGCACAGTGGTTAGGGTACCAGCCACATACACTGAGGCAGGTGTGCTCCAACTTGGCCAGGGTCTGCTAAGCAACAACAAAAAAAAAATAGCTGGGCATTGTGGCAGGCACCTGTAGTCCCAGCTATTTGGGAGGGTGAGGCAAGAGAATTGCTTAAGAGTTGGAGGTTGCTGTGAGCTGTGTGATGCCACAGCACTCTACCGAGGGTGACATAGTGAGACTCTGTCTCAAAAAAAAAAAAAAAAAATGTTTAGGGCAAAAAAACACTGGGGAATACTTTTTTGACCCAGTCTTAGAAGAAATTTTTTAAAGACATGGAAGGCACTACCCATAAAGGAAAAGGTTGTTGCTTGACTACATTAAAATTTAAAACTGCAATTAAAGACACCAAAAACAGAGTGAGAAGAAGCTACTCCCTGGGAGCAGATGTTTACACTACATACAACCAACTAAAGATAAGTCTAGAAAAGAGAACGTCTGGTTTATCCTATTTCCCCCTCACTATAGCCCTGTTGGGGGGCACTATATTGCTCCCATTTCTCCAAGCAGAAATGGCAAGGCTCTGAGAAGTAAAATGACTTTCCTGAGGCCCTCTCCCTGACCAGTGTCCCGGGACAGCCATCTGAAAGCAGGCCTGCCAAATTCAAGAACCCCACCTTCATCCCAAATGACCACATCCTCCTGAGCCTGGCTACACTCAAGATTCTCAATTCAAGATGCTCATCCTCAAGGAAGTATCTTAGATGGGTGTGGATTCTTAAATTATTAATAGTTAATTTAATGATGAAGGGACCAAGGAACACAGAAATGCACAAACATGGAATTATGACCTCTTCCTGGCATGGGGTGGGGGCTTCAGGGTTCCTGGCTCATGTGATATATTAAAAAAAAAACAACTCCCAGACTCAAAGGGGTAACGCAGTACTATGGGAGGGACAAGCACAAGTTAGGTTTGTAAGGACTGGGGCACCCATCGCATGCCCCTGAGAGTGACTGTGCTCAGCAAACATGTGAGATGGAACCCAAGAGCTCAGTCAAGCCAGCCACTTGAGGAGCTCAGGAGTTGTAAGTTAGGTGAAGAAACAGGCTAGAGAGGTTGGACAATGTGTCCAAGGTCATAGCTGCAGACTAATAAGATTCCATGAGCGCCTTGTTGCCCTATTCCTGGCCCATCACACACTTGCAGATTCTCTCTCTCTCTCTTTCACTAACACACAGGCATGTACACACCCCAGCTCGCTAACTGGGAATAAAAGACCTGCGGCAGACACATTGCAAGTCACACTTTATTCACTCGCGTGAGGTCTGGAGGGGTCCTAGGCAGCAGACCTGGCTCCTGGGGAGGAGGGGCAGCAGGGGGACACTAGTTGGAGGGGTGGAAGGCGCCTCGTTGGTGCCACTGCATGTCACGGATGCGGCGCACAGACTGCACCTGGGGGTGGGGGGCTCCAAAGTCGCTGCTGTCCTTGTAGTCTCCCTTCTCCAGCAGGTACTGCAGCCCGCGGTAGCCGGGGTACTGGTAGCCAACCCATCTGCAGGGCGGAGGTGGGGGGGGAAACGGGGAGCCAGAGAGAAGGGGAATAGAGAGAGGGAGCACCCATAAGCCACTGGAGAAAGGGGCGAAGGCCCTCGACCTTTGCACGCTTCCTGGGGGCTGAGCTGGACACCTCCTTCCACCCCACCCTTCTAATATTGAGCCTCTACTTTCTTCCTTCTCTTGATGGGGACCCCACTGTCGCCGGAGGCAGATTTTGACTAAGGCCTGGCAGTAGGATCAGAGCAAGGAGTGGTCTTAAGCTCACTGAATCTTCGAGTAAGACAAATCTCTTAACCACCTCTGTCCACACCCATCCCACCACTCAGCCCAGCTGCACAGTCAAAGGAGTGCTGGGGAAGTTCCAAAAGCCTTCTGTGAGCCCCCTCACTGTTTGAAGTATTTACTAATCACTAACCCCCTTGAGCACCAGAAGAAAATTGTGATCTTTTCCCCGGGAAATATCATGTAGCCC
Source organism: Loris lydekkerianus (assembly GCA_963574355.1). NCBI lineage: Eukaryota > Metazoa > Chordata > Mammalia > Primates > Lorisidae > Loris > Loris lydekkerianus. The sequence continues at coordinate 22,855 of CAUYPK010096750.1, forward strand.
TGGCCTGCAAGGACCTGCCTAGTCAGTCTCTGGGGACACACCCAGCTCCTGTGACCTACATCTCTGCACTGCAGCCACCCCTGGCCTTTGTGCAGTCCCTCGGGCTCACCATGCTCCTCCCACCACAGAGCCTTTGCACAGACTGCTCTCTCTGCCTCGGATGCTCTTCCTTGTCCCTTTTGCTCCTGCAATTTCTACTCTTCCTTGAGATTTCAGCTCAAGAGTCTCTTCCTCAAGGAAGTAACTTAGATTTGTGTGGATTTTTAAATTATTAACGGTAGTTCCCTCTAGACTGTGGACTACACAAGGCAGATCCCTTTAAACTTCCTTTACATACTGAGCACCTACCAGTGTCTGGCTCATGGCAGTACTTGACAAATTAAATCAATGAAAGGATTGATGAGTGAATAAAGAGGAATCTGAACACAGAACTTGGCACACAAGTTTAGGAGCCTGAGAAACCCTAAGAAAGTAGTATGTGTTGCTAACGTGGCTTTCTTGGGGAAACACTATTATAGTGTTTGCCATTTTCTGTGGTGTAAATACCCCCACTGTGGCTGATTGCAAACTGCCAATGATTAATCAAGCCACAAAAAGTTCAGAGGATTCAAAAGTGGGCCAGAGCTCATCAATGGATCTCCATGGAATCCAAATTTCACATTGAGAAATCCCTCAATTCTGGTGACCAAAGTCTATGAGCCTAAGAGGTTGAATTCAGTGAAAAATGACAACTCTTATTTCCAAACTCAGGAACTCATGCAGTCAAAGGCAGCATGGACTGGACCTCGTGCTCCTGCTTCTCACACTTCTGTTAAAGACTATTCCCACCTTTCTGCCCCCGTGACATAGGACATATTTGTCCCACTCACTCACTGGGTCTGAGGTTAAGGCCACGGTTTCCCTACTCCAAGAACAGACCATTGCCCTAAATGTAGCCCTGAATGGAACTTTGGGGCCTGCAAGCCATATATGGGCTGGTGATTTCTACCCGCTTTCCTAAGGGAAGACTGAGGTTGGGAGAGCACTGTGATGTGTGTGAGATCGCCCATGAGTCCAGAACAGAGGAGGACCTGGGACCCCAGAGTCCACTTTCTCAGGAAGGGATGGTCAGGGCTGCACATGCACTCACGTGCCACTCTGCACCCGCACGGATGACACCTTCTCCTGATAGCCGTGGGCGTGGAAACTGGGCACGTCGTCGTCAATGATTTCCATCTTCTTTCCCGTGAAGTTGGGGTTTTCATAGAGGATGATCTTGTGCTCTTGGCTGTCCTGTTGATGGGGGGCAGTATGGGTGAGGGGCCCCGGAGGTAGGATCAACATGCTTCACCCACGACCCTCTGTGTTACCAGACACAGTGATGTGTTATGATGGCTGCCAACGAAAAACGGCCATCTGTGGAGTTTCTACTGGGCCTTTTTTATGTAACAGACACTCTTAAGATTCTACGCTTTGGGGGGGAATAGTTGATTATGAAGTGTCAGTTAGTCACCCACATCCTCTACTTCCTCTTTAATAAATGGCAGCCACGATCTCCACCACACACACACACATTTATTGTGCCTCTAGTAGGCACTCAGGATACTGGAGTTTTCCTTTATCTCCACATCTCTTCTCGTTCTCCTGTTCCTAAGACATTCTTCTTAGGTATCTCATTTCACCCTTTAAACAACTCCTGTGCCATTTGGCTAATAAGAAGACTGAAGCTCAGAGTGATAAAGTGACATGCCCAAGGTCACACAGCTGAGACTAGCAGATCCAGCATATGAATCCAAATCTGTGGTTGCTAAGTCCAACTTTGTTCAATCTTCTATCAGGTTCTGGAAGGAGCTAAACTGGACTCAGGAGACTTGGGGTGTAATTGGCCATGGCTGGGCCTTTTCCCCTTCCTGAGGATTCACACACTGTCAGCAATCAAGATTAGAGAAACGTGAAAGCTCACACTGGCATGAATTCTGAATAAGAACAAAACCACTGTTTCTTCCACTCCCTAACGCAGAATTTCTTTTAATATTTATGATGGCTTTTGTTTCTGGACCAATTACTCTGTGGGAACTGCACACCCCTGGGAGCACCAGTCACGTAGACTAGCACATGAACAGCAGCCCCCTGGGGCATTTCGTCACCTTGTGAATGGATCACCCCTGCGCTGTGCAAGGTTACAGCCTCAGGCTTAGCATATTGGAATCTCAGGACAGTAGCTACTCTAAACTGTCCCCATTTTACATATGAAGAAACTGAGGCTTATGGAAGTAAAATGACTTTGAAAGGTCACACGGTGAAGAGATCTTTTGCTAGTCAGAAGGGGCACAATGCCAGAGGTGAAGGTTCCATCCTGGTCCCAGGACCTCTGACTCTGAGGGGCCAAACAGAGGAAGTAGGCCGATGGGCAGGGGCTCACCACTTTGATGGGCCTCAGGGAGCTGAGGGAGTCCGTCCTCCGGCTGCTGGTCCATGAGTCCCAACGGGGGTACTCACCCTTCTCAAACACAAACTGCTCACCCTTGCAGTTGGCTTGTTCATAGCCCACCCAGCTGTGATGGAGACACAGAGAGAGGGGGCAGGTCAGTCTCACTCCACATTTCCTGTGGCACAAGTCTGGCTACTTACTCTGGCCACTGAGGATTCACTCTCACCTAGCCTAGCAAGAATGAACAGCCCCATCTAAAGCCAAAGACAACAAATTCAAATGTATGGTCACCTCTGCTGTCCAGAACTCAGTGCTAGGCTGCCTTTGACCATCCGGAACACAGTTAAGAAATAAGAAGGGAGTTCAAAAGACTGCCCAGCAACAAATGCCAATATACAGACCCCCATGCATAAATGCTGATAGTACGCTAGTAAATTAATAGCCAACTGTTAAAAATAGATGAAAAACATGCAATCCTGATTTGCAGCATTTGCCAATTTCCACGGTGTGATGCTCCTACCATGACAGATTTCAAGCCATCGATGTAATACAAGTGAGAGTGTATTTGAAAAGAGGTGAGCACAGTCAGCTTCCACCCTGAGAACTGGCCAAAGACCACCACTGGGTCTAAAACTCATGCACTTTATTCACACCAGCCTTTCTCTTGTTCCTGTTGTTAGTTTCTTGATTCAAACTTCACACAAAACTCATACTGTCTTTTAGATTCACAACAGAAAAGAAACAGTGCATTCAACAGGGGAAGGATTACCTTTAGGTAGAGTCTGGTTAATAGGAAAAAGAAGACACAAACCTCAAAATGCCTGGCTCTCTGGGGCCATGTGATGCAGAGGCAAACATTTCAGCATGGAGTAATAACAGCTGCTCAAAACAATAATTTAAGCCACTGATGAAAGAGGAGATGGTGTTTAATGTCATACCCTAGGAGACTATTTAGTTTTGATACAATAATTCCACTTTATGCAATGTGTCCTTAGAAAATAGTTGTCATATGTCCTTAGAAAATAGTTGTCATGCCAGGCATGGGGGATCCTGTAATCCTAGCACTCTGGGAGGCTGAGGCAGGAGGACTGCTTGAGCTCAGGAGTTCAAGACCATCCTGAGCAAGAGCAAGACCCCATCTCTACTAAAAATAGAAAAATTAGCTGGGCATCATGGCAGCTCATGTAGTCTCAGCTACTTGGGAGGCTGAGGCAAGAGGATCTCTTGAGTCCTGAATTTGAAGTTGCTGTGAGCTAGGATACCTACAGCACTCTACCCAGGGTGACAGAGTGAGACTCTGTCAAAAAAAAAAAAAAAAAAAGGAGAGAAAGAGAGTGAAAGAGAAGAAAGAAAGAAAGAAAGAAAGAAAGAAAGAAAGAAAGAAAGAAAGAAAGAAAAAAGAAAGAAAGAAAGAAAAAGAAAACAGTTGTCAGCAGCTCACAGATTACGTGTATTCATTATCACATTGTTTATAATATCAAATAGTCAAAGCAACTTAAACATCTAGCAATCAGGGCCTGGTTAAAAAAAAATTATGGCACATTCCATCACAAAATGTTACAAAGCTATGATGAATAATTACATAGAACACAATTCTCAAACTTAACTGGGTGTAACTATTACCAAGTGAGCTTCTTAAATGTGGGTTCCTGGGTTCTAGAACTGAGAGTTTAATTTAATAGGGCTGGGGTGGGGCCCAAAAACCTGAATTTAAACTACCTTCTTTCTGTGATTCTGATGCAGATTGACCTCAAACCACTCTGAAAATCACCAACAGCAAATACCACCTAATAACAAGGAGAGAATTCATGCTCTTTATAACTTTTTCAAATGAATTAAGGTTTTTACATTTTGTATAGCATGATCCAAGTTTGATTTTTTAAAAAGCATATAAAGATTTTATATACCCAGAGACAAATCCAGATTTATACTAAAATCCTAACCATAGTTACGTTTGAGTAGTAACATTACAGAAATATGAGGGGGTTTGCCCTAAACCATATCTTCTTAATTTTAAATAATAATAACAATTAATAAAAATATCAAATGTTATATCTGTTTTTCAAAAAGCAGAGGAATGTAAAAGTCATCTGGGAAATTCTTACATCAAAATATTTTAATAAAAGATAGCTGAAAATCAGATGGCGTGCTTAAATGATCAGCTCTTCAATAGTCTGGAAAAGCATGTTCTTAGATGCGGTGATTTCTCTGAGCACGTCAGATGACTGAGGCTCTGCAGGACTATTTCTTTAGCTGTGTTCTGCACGTCTTCAGAATCTGACCCATTGCACTGTGCAGAATTCCCTGAGAACCTTGCTTGCAGTGTAGGGTGGGTCACTCTAGGTAGGATCCCCAGCCACACCACACTTCTGACCTGTTCAGTGAGGCCACCAGTGGACACCCTGCTCCCTGAGTCTCTGAGAGAGGAGTGGTCACAGACCCACAAGTGTCTCATGCTCCCTGCAGGCTCACATGGGACTGTGCCCAGATACATGACATGGGGTGAGTCAACGAATCATCTCCCTTCTCTCTTGGGTACAGAAAAGCCTGTCAGCAGATCTGTAAAGATCTGTATCAGCAGGATTTTGGAAAGGAGGAGTGATGCAGAGCTGGGACATCTAGTCTTAAACTCCTTGGAGAGTGAGGACACTCCTAAAGCCCATATATTGGCAGTGGTAAAAGATGCAGGACAGTCACCATGTCCCTTCCTCAAAAAACTGGCTGACCTCTGTGTCAGGCTTTCTGCATGAGCTCTCTCCTTTTGTCCTCAGAGACAGAGTTATCCTTTTCCTACAGAAGAGGAAATTGAGGCTCAGAGAGGGAAGCAGTCAGTCTAAAGCCACACAGCCCAGAAGTGGCAGAGCGAGGGTTTGAACCCAGCTCTGTCTGACTCCAGAGCACGAATCTCTCCATAGGCTTCCAGACCCCTAAATCCTCACCCCCAGATCATACAGTCAGGAGCACAGAGAACACAGATCTACCCAACTCCACAGCCTGATTGCCTCATCCCAACAGCCCCAGACCAGGTGAGGCCAATCAAGAACTTACGGTCCGGATTGCACCAGCACAGAGCCAGCTTTCTCCACACCGGTCTCCTTCAGGTTGGGGCAGGGCCCATTGAGCTCATGCGAGTGGCCCTGGAAGTTCTCCTGCTCAAAAATGATGATCTGCAATAGGAATGGAGAGTCAGACCCCATCACGATACAGAAAAATGAGAGCTGAGCCGGACAGTGGGGTGGAGAGGGAGGGAGCTCTGAGAGTCTTGGAGGGTGCTAAAGGGCTCCAGCCTTGAGAAGCACAAACCACACATACAGTCAGACAGGCCTTGCTCTGCGGGCTGCCGTCTGTGAGTCCTCGAGCTTACGTTTCTCCTCTCTGAGCCTCAATCTCCCCATCAGTAAAATATGAAATAAAGATAAAATAATACTCCATGGTGTTTTCACAAAGATTCAGGGGAGGGTAATGGTTAGCTTGTAGCAATTGCTCAGCTTGTGGGAGACATAACTATGTTAATTAAGAGACATGCTACAAATCCCAACCAGGCAAGCAGTGAAGCTGAAATCGGAGCCCGTGCTTGCCTGATGTGGCTGAAACCGAAACAGCACTTTGCAAACTCTAACATGTAAAATGCAGTTTCTGAGGAAGTTTCTGCATTTCTAACCAGCTCCCTGGTGACGTTGGTCCATGGTCCACATTAGGAGTAGCAAGGTGCTAGATCACACTATGTGGACTTCTCCTGTTCACATTAAAGCTGGACCAATACCTCCAAATACACCCCTCATCTCCACTTCACTTATAACTACCCTTACCTGTGCCTTTTCCTGGGTCTCCCTATGACCTCCCCCTTGAGATACTTCTTAGGGGGACTTCACTCCCCTTGCCTCACCTAGTCCTCTCATCAACCCAGGGCAGAGGGCTTGCAGGATTCCTACTGGGGAAACAGAATTTCTGCAAAGTCAAGGGACCCACCCAAGTTCTCACATCCACGTGCTACCTGGGGAAGCTGGCTGCCACCTTTTATGATTCCAGCGAGAATTTGGGGCAGAGCTTTTCCAGCCACACTTCCCCGGGGAACTGCCTGTGGATGGGAGATGGGCTGAGGACAGCAGGCTCCCAGGAGGCGCAGCTGCAGAATTCACATGGTCAGCACTGGCTGGATAAACACGGCCCTCTCTCCTAGGCCAGGGATTAGCCACATAAAGGAAGAGAAAGGGGTGCCCAATGGGGCTCAGAGATAAATTCTATAGGCTCAATTCAGCCTTTACGATCACTGACCCGGCCAGACATGGGGTCAGCAGACAAGGGTTCTGATGTGTCCTCTGTTGTGTAGAGCTCTGCAACCCTACCAAGCAATTTGATTACTCTGAGCCTCAGCTCCTCATCTGAAAAGTGCGGGATCATGCCTGTTTTGCAGAGTTACCAAGAAGAATCAAGAAGATGGAAGTTAGTGGTTAGTTTATTAGTACCTTGACCTGGGACACAAGGGCTTGTCAGGTAGGGGTAGTGGATGGAGAGGAAGGACAGATTCTTCATGCACTTAAAAGGCCACCGAGAGGTCAGGAGCTCAGTATTTTTATTATTGTTGTTGTTATTAAACAATATAATGGAGGCTAAAATTTCACATGTTGTCTAATCTATTAAATCTGTACTGGTCGATTAGCTACAAAGGGCTATTAAGCAGGTGTAATTCATCCAAATAAAGACATGCTACAGTATGAAATACATGTCTCATTGTGAAGAGTTGGTACGGAACAAGGAATGTCAAATATGTTCCCAATAATTGTTATATCAATTGAGCATTAAAATGTTCACCCTTTGGATGTATTTTGTTTAATAAAATGTAATATGAAAATTCACTTTGCCTATTTCTTTTTCTTTTTTTTTTTTTTTAAGAACACAGCTACTAAAAACTTTTAAATTGCATATGTGGTTCACATCATATGTCTATTGGTTAGTGCTTCTTGATGTTCTTCAAACTCACCCTGTTAATTTCCACCCCAGGGCCTTTTCACTTGCTGTTCCCTCTGCCTGGATGTACTCACCATTCCCTGTCCCCAATTTTCCCCTGGCTGCTCCCTCAGTTGACTCAACTCTCTGCTCAAACATCACTTCCTCCGAAAGGCCCTCCTGGACCACCAGAGCTAAAGCAACCAGCGATCCTCCACCTCCAGCTCTCTGAAACTCCTTACCCCAACTTTATGTTTTTTTGCATAATTTCTCATTACTTGAAATCATATATTTGTTATATTATCTGTGCTTCTTCTAAAAAGTAAGCCCTATAAGGAACAGATTGGGGTGAGCAGGTGAGAGGCTGCATCAGCTCAGGCTTCCCTATCCAGGGAGGCACCAAGTCAGACAAAATCGTAGTTGCAGATGGAACCCGAGCTCAGGGCTCCCAGTTCAGAAGGCACAAGAGGGCAGCTGGGTGGGTGCTTGTCAACAGAGGCTTGGGGGCAGGTTGGGGTACAAGCCTCTGACACTGGGGTAAGACCCCACCACCCTTAGGAGGGCAGGAGGAGGAGAAAGCAAAGAAGTCACTGTTAGCTGGCCTTAGGTGGACACACACCAGGTATTAGGCTGCGCCTGGTTTCTTGGCCTTGTCACGGCCACCACATGCAGGATACCTGCCTCTCATTTTATAGAGGTGGAAACTGAGGCTCAGAGAGATCAAGGGTTGGCCCGGGGCCACACAGCAGACATAGGGTCAGGAATCACACCCCAACCCCCTTCACAAGCCCCATCTCTGACTGTGACAAAACGTCTTCCCAGCCTCGGGGAGCCTGCCAGGTAATGGGAATGGGGCAGCAAGGAGGGAAGATAAACTTAAGTCCCCAAAGCCCGAAGCTGGTGCTAGGAATCCTGGCCTGAGGGCCACAGGCTTGGGAGGGACCTTCAGAATCAGGCCCCCGTGTGTGGGTTGAGAAGACAGAGTCGCAGCGAGATGCAGGAGCAGAGAGAGGAACCGAGGAAGGAAGATGCCAGGCCCACTGTGTACAGGGAAGACAAGTCTGGAGAGGAGCATTTCCTGCCCATTCCCTCCCTCTGAGAGGTACCCACCTTGGGGTTGAGGGTCTGAGGCTTGCCCGCCTGGGTCTGGTGGTCTGAGGCCATGGTGGACTGTCCTGTACAGGAGCGACCTGAAAGACATGGGAAGCATCAGTGAGAACCTTGCCAGGCCCTCAGCTTTCTCACTCTGCAGAGTGAGAGTGGAGTCTTGGGCTCACTCTCCTCCAGCTTCAAACCCTCAGATCATCCCAGAACTGTGAGGTCAGTAAGCAGCTGCCTGCACTTCCATCCTTAACTTGAGAACAGCTGCAGTGGGAGGGAAAACGAGGTCTACTAAACAGGGATATAAACTAGAGCTTGAAGTGAAACCCTGAGCGGGTTCCCATAACTTGGTTGCAGACAATTGATGCTGTACAGAATGCAGACCTGTCAACTCCAGAACTTCTGCTTCTGTGGAAAAAAAATTTTTAATTGAAAGAAAATGGCATGGAACAAACAAAAACTACACACTGCCTGTGTTCGCTGGTGTGGTGTCTCCCAGTTTGAGAACTCAGAAAGTTCCCCGGGGCCCTTGCCCCTTGCCCCTGACCTCCCCACACTGCAGATGCCCCTCCCCCTCCCAGTACCCAGAATTCTCCTCTGTTCCCCTGGTCTTCCTCTCCCATCCGTGACCCCCTCTGTTTTGGGGCTCATGCTGCAGGGAAGCAAAAAAATGAGAGCAATAGTGGCAGCCAGGCGCTGCGCTGGGCAGCAGGCCACGCTGGTGAGAACATTGGAAAACTGTGAAAAATCGTCAGCCTCTCCTATCCTCTGGGAAGGGCGTCAATGCAGGCTGTGTTTCCCCAGGAGTAAGAGAGGAAACCTGGCCTCCTACCTCAGCGATAACATCCAGCTTCAGTAGTCCCTTTCACACAAGAGGCCAGGACTGGACATCCCCCAGTAGGAAGAAATTCAGTCAAGCAGCTTGGGAACCACACCTGCTAACCTCTCCCAAGAAACCAGCCCTCCAGGCTCATGACAGAACTGGACGTCCTGCCATGACGTTCCCCTGTCCCCAGTGTTGTCAGACTACAGAAGATGAGGCTCAACAGGTCCAGCTCAGGTGACCGCTCTGCCACCTGGCAGAATTGTGGCCCTGGGAGGGTCACATCCTCTCCCTGTGCCTCACCTTCCTATTCTGTAAAGCAGGGACAGTAGCAGTGTCTAAAACACCACTGTGAACAGGTTGTGAAGATTCAATGGTAGAATGCATCAAACTGCAAACACTTGGCCGCAGTCCCAGAACACCTTCAGCGCCCAGTAAGTGGCAGCCATTGTGGCATTACTGGAGTTGTTTCCACCAAGCATTGGTGGCTTGGAAATCACCTGTTGCTGGGAGCTTCCAGAGATCTGAGGCTACATCCTACCCACTAGAGCTCCCCGAGGCAGGGCACGCAGTAGGTGCTCCGTAATTGCAGTTATGGAGAGAGCTGACTTGTCAATCAAGGAATGATGGCCAACTGCCTGCCCCTGGTTTGATTCTTGCAAAACCCTCAGCCACATTCTCCTCCCAAGTCCCTGGTAAAATAGGGATGCTGGCGGTCCATTTAATGTGAGTAAAGAGCATCACCCACATGCCAACTGTGTGCCAGGCACCATGTTAGACCTTTCAGCCACCTTGTCTCTAATCCCCACAGCAAAGTTGGTTTCATGATCTTTCTTCCCATTATACAGAAAAGAAGACTGAGGCTGAGAGCACTGAAGCGTCTGTCAAAGGTCACCTTGTCAGAAAGTGGCAGCATCTGGTCTTGAACCCAGATCTCCCACGTTTTCCAACAGGGGTGAGGATGAGAGAAAAAAGGCAAGGCAAGCAAGAGAGGCAATTCTTACCAGTGACACCAGCCCCCGCGAGTGCCCGTGAAGCCCAGTCTGCGGGAGGTGGCATTTATACCTTCCCCAGGAGTGCCGGTGCCAAGATGGGTGACCGCTGCATCCCTACGAAAAGCAGGGTGAGAATGCTGGATTAAGCTCGTACCAAAGCCCAGGTCAGCAAATGCTCATAGACATTGTGTCTCTACACAATAATGTCATTAGCTTTCAGATTCAGCCGCGCCAGGGTGGTCAGGCGGTTGGGCAAGGAGATGCCCGCTTTGCATGCATCAGCCGTCCAGCTGCCAGGACCAGGGGCACTCTGGGTTCACTGCCGCGGTCAGCCAGGCCCTGGGGCATGGCAGACAGAGGCAAATCTCAGCGGTTGTGGGAAAAAACAAGTAAAAGAGAGTGGTTTGGCAGATCTCAGAATTCATTCAACTATCCATTTATTTATTCATTCAACAAATATTTGTCAGTCATCCACTGGGTGCCAAGCTCTGTTTTAAGGGAGCGGGTCAAGGAGGGGATATTCCCAAGCCCAGGCCATGCAGGAAAGCCCAGAGAAGGAAGCAAAGCCCTCGGAGATGGGAAAGTTAGTCTAGGAAACAGACTTGGGAAGAAAACTCCAGGCAGAAAGGGCCCAATGGCAAGGAGTATATTTCAAGAAGACCTGAAGAAGGTTAGTGTGGCTAAAGCACAGCATGTGACCAGCAGGGCCCATGCTAAGTGACGGAGGGTGGAGGCCTGAAGTCACAGGGTCAAGGCAGCTGGCTGAGGAGAGTGAACTTCATCCTCAAGGCCCCTAGCTATTCCTCACCAGCTGTCTAAAAGTGGCGTGTTCCCAGACTCCTAGGCCCCTGACAGTTGGAGAAACTTCTTATATCCCTACTGCCAGCCCCATCCTTGCCCTGTGGGCACCGGCATTGACTCATGGTCCTCCAGGGCATGCGTCTGCCTTGTGGCCCAGGCTGTGTCTTGACCCAAGAAGAGGCTTGGAAACTGGATTCAATATATCTGCTCCCCTCGAATTCCCATTTCCCCAACACACAGGCCCATGCATGCACATGCATGCATAGACACAGGGACATGCACCTGTGCATACACATGCACAGGCGTGTACACATACATGCACAAGCACACATGCGCACACACACAAGTATGCACGCAGTCTCCAGCCCCTCGCCCAGCTGTTCCTCTCTGTAGCACTTGTCAACACCTGACATTCTATTACTACTTATTTTCTGTCTTTCCAATTAGCGAGTAAACATTGTGAGAGCCAAGAAGTTGCCTGCCTGGTTTGCCAGGGCATCTCCAGAGCCCAGGGCCTGACCCATGGCACGTGCTCGTGCTAGACTCCCAGGGCTGCTATTACAAAGAGCTACCCAGCAGGTAGCTCTTACAACAACAGAAATTTGGAGGGTGAAATGTTGTGGCCACTATGGTAAACGGCATGGCCGTCTCAACAAATCAAACATTCCTGAAATTATCATGTGATCCAGCAACTCCACTTCTGGGCATATGCTCAAAAGAATCGAAGCAGAGACCTGAAGACGTGCTCACAAGTTCATGTTCACAGCAGCATTGCTCATGATTGCTGAAGGTGGAAACAGCCCTCAGTCCATCAACAGAGGAATGATTAAGCCAAGTATGGCCGAATGTTACCCAGCCTTAAAAAGGAAGAGAATTCTAACACATGCTACATGTGTCACGCTAAGAGAGATAAGCCAGACACAAAAGGACAGATATCGAATGATTCCACTTAGATGAGGCACCTAGAATAGGCAAATCCATAGAAACCAAAGGTAGAACAGAGGTCAACAGAGGCTGGGCCAAGCGGGGAATGGGGAGTTATTGTTTAATTGGGACAGAGTTTCTCTTTGGGATGAAGAAAAAGTTCTGGAGACAGATAATGATTATGGTTGTACAATAATACCTCTGAACTATTAAAAATACACTTAAAAATGATTAGAATGAGCAAGGCAAGTTGGTATGCACCTGCAGTCCCAGTTACTTGGGAAGCTGAGGCAGGAGGATGAATTGAGACTGGGAGCTCCAGGTTGGGGTGATCTATGACTGTGCCTCTGCATTCCGGCCTGGGTAACACAGTGAGGCCCCATCTCTCAGAAACAAAGGTTAAAATGATAAGTTCCAAGAAGTGTCTTGTCTCCCCATTCTGGATGCTTGCTCTGATGATTTCTCCTTGCCTCTTGCAGCTTCTGGTGTTTGCTGGCAATACTCAGCGTCCTCCCTCGGATGGCAGACACACCATTCCAGTCACACGGCTGTCCTTTCCCTGTGTTCTCACACCATCTTCCCCCTTTTCATAAAGACACTAGTCATATTGGATTAGAGCCCCCCTTAATTGCCTCCTTTTAACTTGATCATTTCTGCAAAGACCCTAAGTCCACATAAAGAAATTCTGAAGAACTGGGGTTTAGGACCTCAGCATAATTTTTGGACACAATTCAACTCAGAATAGGCCTCAGTTAATACTTGTTAGACAAATGGATGGACTCAAGACCTGGCTGTATCCTAATGAATAAGGAAGAATTTCAAACATTCAGATAATATGAGAGCTTGACATGAGTTAGGAGGCACTGTTTGTATTTCTCTTTTAATCCTCCCAACATAACCAAGAGGTAAGTGTTGCCTTTATTGATCAATTGTGTTATAGAAGAGAACACTGAGGCTCAGAGAGGTTAAGCAATCTGCCCAGGGCGGCACAGCCAGCGAGTAGGAGGGCTGAACTTTGTTGACTTAGCCCCTGCTGAGCTTCCCAAGGACTTTTCCTTTACCGGCTGTCTCATTAAGCTCAGTCCTCACAACCCCTAGGCATCACTAATATCCTCTATTACAGAGAAGTAGAGGAGTACAGAGGTTAAATAACTTGTCCAAGGTTACACAGCCAGCAAGTGGTAGGACCAGAATTTGAATTTAGATCAGTTTTATTTCAAGGTAAATGCTCTTAAACTATAATACTTCCCACTAAGCTCTGGGGATTACAGTGAATTTTTCTCCCTGGAAATGAAGTTCTTGGCCCCTGCACCTTCCATTATTCTTATCTTTTTTTTTTTTCTTTTTTTTTTTTTTTTAACAGCATCTCACTTGGTAAGCCTCGGTAGAGTGCTGTAGTGTCACAGCTCACAGCAACCTCAAACTCTTGGGTTCAAGCGATTCTCTTGCCTCAGCCTCCCAAGTAGCTGGGACTACAGGTGCATCAGGCTGGTCTCCAACTCCTCAGCTCAGGCAATGCACCCACCGTGGCCTCCCAGAGGGCTAGGATTACAGGCCTGAGCCACCGCACCCAGGCCATTATTCTTATCTTGACAGCAGTCAGGGTTCCTATTGCCTGATAGAAATGGCAAGAGAAAAGTGTGATTAATATTCCTTTCTTCACAGATAAGTAAACAGAGGCCCAGTGAGAGAGGACATTTCTGCTTAAAGTCACATAGCCTAAAAGCGGTGGAGTTGCAATTTGAACTCAGAGCTCAGGATTCATAGACTTCAAAGCTTTAAGCCTGGATTATTTTCCTTAGCTCTGTTTTCTCACCTAAAAATGGAAGTTTCCTACTCCTTTACACTTGTGAAGAACTAAATATTTATATATATATATTTATAATCATATCAGTAACTACGCTCTTCATAAAATGAGCCAGTTGTATGAAGCCCTCGGTCCCTGTAACTCTTAATGTTATTCACTATTATTACATCTGTGTGGACTGAAAAATGTTTAAAACTTTTTACATTAAAAAATAATAATAATAACAGTAAGTAGCTGGGTTCATCCCTTGGTTCTCTATTCTGTTTTAGACATCTACCTCTGTTTTGTGCCAGTACCATGCTGTTTTGATCACTATTGATTCACAGTAGGCCAAAGAAGATGAAATATTTGGGAGTATGCCTAACAAAGAACGTGAAAGATCTCTACAAAGAGAACTATGAAACTCTAAGAAAAGAAATAGCCGAAGATGTTAACAGATGGAAAAACATACCATGCTCATGCTTGGGAAGATTCAACATTGTTAAAATGTCCATACTGCCCAAAGCATTATATAATTTTAATGCAATACCTATTAAAGCTCCATTGTCATACTTTAAAGATCTTGAAAAAAATCACACTTAGTTTTATATGGAATCAGAAAAAACCTCGAATAGCCAAAACATTACTCAGCAATAAAAACAGAGCAGGAGGAATCACGCTACCAGACCTGAGACTGTACTATAAAAAAATAGTGATCAAAACAGCATGGTCCTGGCACAAAAGCAGAGAAATAGATGCCTGGAACAGAATAGAGAACCAAGAGATGGATCTACCTACTTACCGTTATTTGATCTTTGACAAGCCAATTAAAAACACTCAGTGGGGAAAAGATTCCCTATTCAACAAATGGTGCTGGGTAAACTGGTTGGCAACCTGTAGAAGATTGAAACTAGACCCACACCTTTCACCATTAACT
>CAUYPK010096754.1:0-13163 GCA_963574355.1 Loris lydekkerianus
TAGATATTAATAATTGAAATCTCATCATATTGAGTATTACCCTTAACAAATATGAAGTGACCATTCTTGTCCTTCCTTACTTTTGTTGGTTTAAAGCCTATTGTATCTGCAAATAAAATTGCAACACCTGCTTTTTTCTGATTACTATTTGCCTGAAATGGTAATGGTATATTTCACCCTGAGTCTATATTTGTCTTTTAGTTAAGATGTGATTCTTGTATGCAACAAATATCTGGTTTGAGTTTTTGTATTTGTCTATATTTATCTATATTTGTATTTTAAGTTAAGATGCAATTCTTGTGTGCAACAAATATCTGGCCTGAGTTTTTGTATCCCATCAGCCAACCTATGCCTCTTTAGAGGACAGTTTAAGCTGTTCACGTTAATGGAGAATATTGATAAATCTTGTAAAATTTTGGGTATCGAGTTTTTGAAAGTCCAGTGTACATTTTTAATCCTTTTGCCAGTGTGGAAGTTGGAGTTTGATCAAAAGTTTCTGAGTGAGTTTACTTTTGTGGTAGAGGATTGGGCTGGTCATTATGGAGGATAGGTCTAAGGATATCCTGAAGAGCTGTTTTGGTTATGGCAAATTTCTTCAATATATGAATGTCATTACAGTATTTAGTTTCTCCATCATAAATGAAACTCAGTTTAGCTGGATACAGGATCCGGGGTTGAAAGTTATTTTGTTTTAGGAGATTAAAAGTCAATGACCACCCTCTTCTGGCTTGAAAAGTTTCAGCAGAGAGATCTGTAGTCATTCTAATATTCTTCCCTTTGTAGGTAATGGCTTTCTTACATCTGGCTGCTTTGAGAATCTTCTCCTTCATATTAACTTTAGTGAAGTTAATTATGATATGCCTAGGAGATGTCTTATTGGGGTTGAGTCGTGCTGGGGTTCTGAAGCTGCATGCTATCTGAATTTCAGAATCTCTAGGCATGTCTGGAAAATTCTCTTTCATAATTTCATGGAGAAGGGCCTATTTGCCTAGCGAGGCTACTTCATTGGTTTCAGGGATTCCAATCAGTCAGATATTAACCTTCTTTGAATTATCCCAGAGTGCTCTGAGAGAATGATCTGTTTTTGCTCTCCATTTCTCTTCCTCTTTGAGAGTTTGGGAGCATTCAAAGGCTTTGTCTTCAGTGTCAGAGATCCTTTCTTCTGCTTGCTCCACTCTGTTACTGAGAAATTCTACTGTATTTTTCAGATCTTTGAGGGCTGCAAATTCTTGCTTCAGTGTGTCTAAGTCTTTGGTGATTTTGTCTTTAAATTCGTTAAATTCTTGAGACAATGTTTGGATTTCTCCTCTAGTTACTAACTCCATTTTGTTAATCTTGTTTGCCATTTAAATTCTGAATTCGATTTCTGACATCTCAGCCAGTTGTTTGTGAATGGGATCTTCAATTGCATCTGCCACATCTTTCCTCGGGGGTGTTGCTCTATTCTGGTTATTCATGTTACCAGATTTTTTCCACTGATTCAACCCCATGATTATTTTATTCCCTTTGATTTTTCCCCTGGAGCTTTGTCGTGGACCCTTTGCTGTGGCCTGAGAAACTGGGGCCCTGTTTTGTTTGGTGGGGCTAAGTGATTCTGTCTTGTTTTCATCTGGTTTCTGTTTGACCCTAATGAAACATTTACTCTGGGTTGAAGTCTCAGCTGTGGAGAAATACCAGCAATTAAGTCACCCCACCCACCACAGGCAACAATTGGAAAAGGAAAATCAAATCTTCCTACAACCCCACACCCAGGGCACCATCTGGATAGTCCTCAGGTGGTTGGCTCAGTTAAAAAGGTCCAAATCAATTGTCTCAGTCAGCACCTGTCTCAGTGGGAGACTTTAAAAGGTCTCTGGGAACTGGATCACAGGGGTCTGGTGACTACTGTAATATGGCTTGCTTCAGTGCTGCGTGGAGTCAGGAGGAGCCACCCATTAAATAGATCAGTCCGGGAAGGTTGATGCCTCCTTCCACACCTTGCAGCTCTGTCACACCCAGTTGCTGCTAGCCCCGCAGGGCTGTGACCCTGTCAGTTGTCTGCAGTGAGCAGATACTCCAGAGGTTTGCACCTGCCTAAATCACAGGAAAGTCTGTATCTGCTCATCCAGTATGCTGCTCTCTGCCTCTGTCCAGCAGGGTGTGGTGAGGCCTGTGAACTTTGGGCACTTGATGGAGGCTGAGGGTGTTCACTCAGTTCTAGCCCCACCCTTAGTTTATGTTACTGGGTGAATGGAACAACCTTGTGGGAATTTGTTTCTGACCCTGCTAAATTCCTCTGCAGAGGAGAGGCTTATTGAGTTCCCAGAACCTGTGTCTCATGCCCTGTCTTTACTCCTGCAGGTTTGTATTTACAGCACAATTAGTTGTCAGCTGTAGCCGTTTGGCCTCCTCTGTCTATGGGCTGATGATCCCCTGAGGGCCGGGTGCGTCTTAGGCTCAGTAAAGTGGTCCTCTAGATCAGCCCCACCCTGGGAGATTCCTAGCTCTATGGGTGCATTTTCTAGTCCCCGCATTCCACCCCAGGCCAATACCAACTGAGACAAATCCTTTACTCATGGGGCCTGTGTTTCAGTCCCTGGTCAGTTCCGTGGTGGTTGCCATCTGAGATGCCCAGCCTCATCTGGTTGCCCAGGGAGACAGGAGTATGGCTACGGGATATCTGGGGGTGGGCCTTGTTATTGCTAAAGATGGCTGCTGCTCTGCACCTCGGTGCCCCGCCACTCCGGCATGATTCCCTCTTAGCTGACCGTTGTCCTCACTCCTGTGCTGTAGAATCAGCACTGTCCAGCTTCAGTTCAGGTCCTGTCTACACCTCTTGAGAAATCACCCAAGAATTTGAACTCCTGGGGGGCAGGTTTGCAGACCTCAGAGTGAGAATGGAGGGGAGTGCTGGGAGCTCAGAGTTGCAGGTTGTAACACCAAGCTCATTGAGAGCAAATGAGCAAATAAACAGATACAAAGGCTACCAGACACATGAGCCCAGAGATACAGAAACAGACAGAAACACATAGACATACAGACAACACCCATGACAACAGCAACATAAAAACAACTGCACTAAAAATAGTGATAATCGTAAAATAATTGAAAAAAAAGAGAAAAAAGTGGTGTTCATAGAAAAGTTAAAAGAGAAGAAAGGAGAAATTAAAATTAGAAAATATAGAAATCAAAAATACATCTATATAAAAAGTAATAATAAAAAATTAACAAAAGCTCCTTCAAGAAAATGGTGAGGAAAAAACAGAACCCCTCCAAAATAAAAAAAAAGGCACCAACTACAAAAATATTATTCTTGTATGTAGAAATATACATTTATACATCTATATGTATGGTGTAGGGATCAACTTTCATAGAAATATATTCATACTGCAATATACTTTCTGGATACCCAGTGTCGCTGTGAGTGGTTCCTAGGCTCATACCTGATTCACAGTTTATACTGTTACCATGGTAACCACCTTTCAAGGCTGATCACCATTTTGGAGTTTCTGTAAAAGTTTGTCACCTAAGTATTGTGTAGTCTCGGCTGTTCTGCTCCAGACAGCACTTGCGACCGACCTTCCCACTCAGTGCAGGAGTCCACACTTCTTAAATTTTTCCACTGTGCTCCCAGGTTCTCCTGAAAACTGGTGACTGCAATCAGCTGTGGGGGAGGGTGCTGCTGGGTTCCTGCAGTTGCTGGCGGGTCCGCAGCTGAAGCTGCTGTAGCTGGTTCCTGCAGCTGGCACGCTCGGGGACCTTATTCTGAGTTTTATGGTTCAGAGTTTACCTTTTGGATCGGGACCCATCAGTTTGCCGCGCAGCCTGAACCGCCAACCCCCTCCAACATTCTGCACCAGGAATGCTCCAGGTCTATTCAATCATTCCTGGTCTGGGGGAAGGCCACATTTTTAATTTTTAAAAAAGAAACTCATTTTGAAAATTAAACTTCTAAATTATGTGAAATAAAAATAGTACCACTTAAATTTTTTCTCTGCAAACATCCAATTCATATGTGTTTAAAAGAAAAATTTCAAATTCAATATCACTTCTTTAGCCTCTTTATGTAACATCCTTGCAATATAATAAATAAAACAACTTTGTCCTAATTTAATCTACCATCATAGAGCCTTCCCCTGGCACAAGACCCAGATGCCAAAATATGGCTCTCATGCTGACGCTGGACCATTTTCTCTCAAGCTTTTCTTCTCATTCATGGATGTTTTATGTGTTTATTCCTTTACATACTTCACCAAGGTCACATGTCTTTTTGAGTCCAAGAAAACATTTATTCTGTGTTATCTGGTCTATTTATGTTGGATGTAAAATGATGTGAGTTTGTTCTTGAACATGGAGTGTAGGGAAGTTTGGAGTGAAGAACATTTGAATATCAGTACAATTTTTTGGTAACAAAGTTTTTCTTTTTGGTTTTTGGCTGCGGCTGGGTTTGAACCCACCACCTACGGTATATGGGACCAGTACCCTACCCCTTTGAGCCATAGGTACTGCCCGTTTTTGGTCAATTTTAATGCAGAGAAAGAAGTGGTTATAGATGAGGGAGTAAGAGAGGACATACAAGAAAACTCTGAAACATCAAAGGATGAGATGAGTGTCAGAGCTGTAATGGAGGGGGAGGAGTTAGAAACAGATAATGAGTGTGAGAAGCACATCTTCTGTGCCTTAGTAGATAACAGTTTGGTATTGGGAAGTCCATCTGTAGATTTTTAGGTAAAAGTCTAACTTCTCATGTCATTGCTTGCCTCTGTGAACGCTATGTAAATGTATCTTCTAAAAATGAAGTTTGGCATATAAGCTATGAAAAATATAAGAGGCATGGAAAAAATTGAAATATCTGCATAGGTAGAAAGGGAGATAAAATAAATAATATTTAAGTGATGCAATCTAGGTTGGAGACTGAGAATTTATAGAAGCTATTACTCAGAGTTCTTCAGAGAAATAGAACCAAATGGAAACAGATACGTAGACAGATGATAGGTAGAGAGAAGAATGGACGATAGATAGATAGATAGATGATAGATAGATAGATAGATAGATAGATAGATAGATAGATAGAACAGTCAGTTGTTATAAGGGATTGGTTCATATCATTATAAATGCTGAGGATTACCACAGTCTGCCAGCTGCAATTTTGAGGTCCAGCAAACACTGTGGGGTAGCTCCAGCCCAACCCTGAAGATGTGAGAAAAGGGAGAGTTTGTGGGGTAAGTGTTGGTCCAAGTTTAAAGCACAAGAACCAGGACTTGTGCTTCTTGTGGCTGATGATTGATGTTCTAATTCAAGCAGGGAGAGCAAATTTCACTTCCTTAGCCTTTCTGGGTTTTCAATTGATTGGATAATACCAACCCACTTTGGTGACGGTAGATCTTCCCTTATTTAGTCTACTGATTCAAATGCTAATTTTTTTCAGAAATGCCCTCAGTGACACACCATAAATAATGTGCCAGTTATGTAGACATCCTTTAGCCCAGACAAACTGACACACACAATTAACCATCACAGGACTTCTATGTGAGTAGGGGTAGATTTCTCTCCAGACTGTACGTAGGTTTAGAGAAAGATCTATCCAGGATTGAAGTTTCCCTGATTGTACTGAAAAGACAGTATAATAGGTAAGAGAATTGCTAGCAAGGGACAGAAAAACCTAAGCTTGGAAGATGAAAATGGTTTGGAACTAGTAGGAAAAGAATAATTAACAGATTGGCAACTCTATGAGATTAAAGTGAGTAAATTCATTTAAAAAAAAAAAGGAATAGAAAGTTTTCATTAGATTGGAGTATATAAATATGTTGTTTCAAATCTAATTATTTCAGGTAAATTAAAAAATGTTCTAAGTATGTCCACAGTAATAATGGCTGAATTTGTTTTGCCGTTCAAACTTAATCATAACTCCCAGTTCACACTGTGTACTCCTCACGGTCTAGTCAATGTTTCAGATTCAGTTTGCCTAGGTATCCTATTTCCTTCTAATAAAATTAAATGTTCAGCATTGGAGTCAATAATGATTATTAAGTAATTTTAAAAACATTTGCCCTGCTTGACTTATTAGACAAATCATTTTTAAAGTCACTGCATTTCTACAAAGAACACACTTACAGGCTCAAAGAGCCTACATACTATGCATGACCAACCAATTTAGGTGTTAGAGTTACATATCATGAGAAGACCTATGCTTTCTTTACACTGGGAACTTTATGACCTCTATGTGCTACTAAAATAGACAATCAGTGACTAGTGGCACATAAATCTGACTAAGTAATGGATTAAATAATTTATCTCCTCTGCTGTAATAAACCTTTCCATTAACCCTTAAAAACAAGACATGTAATATTTATGAGGAAGAGGAGAAAAAGCATTCTAGATGAGGAAAACAACATCTATCCAACATCACAACTCCCGAGATCTTTAAATGTATGTGCAGATTACTGCTCACAGCAAGTCCCACAGACTTTCTCTGTGTGTCTCCCATATGATGACAAAGACAGATGTCCTCTAACTTCTGCTGTGCTCTCTCCCTTCTGTATTTACCACTAGAGTGTCCTTGTCTTTAATTGTCTCCTAAAATTTCAAACACTAAGTCTTTTTCACAAGAAAAAGGTGCTACTGTTCCACCAATTCCTCTTTATGATTCTTTAAGGCTAATTTAATTTCTTTTCTTTCTTAATTTTAATAACTCAAGTTAGGGTATCCCTATTTAGCATATATATATATATATATATATATATATATATATATATATATATCATACAGTTGACATCTGAATAGTGCTTTAATGTAAACTATGAAATGCTTACACAAGGCAAAAAGAATTCCTTTAAAACAATGTTAATGCTTTGCTTATTTTGATAAAGATAAATCTTTTTTCTCTAAGAGTCAAACATGTCAAATATGAACAATGGAGGACAATTTGCTGAGAATAAAAGTTTTGGAAAAATGTAATTGTTTTAAAAATGTAAAAGTTTTAAAAAAATTGTAAATTGTTTTTGTCATCTGAGTGTGGAAAGACAAAATTCAACTGAACTATATATCTAAACATATTTTTAGTTTATGCTTTAATTTTCTTTAAATGAAAGCATTACCATATTTATAGGGGTGGTCATGATTATGAATTAAGAGTTTGTTTTCAGCCTCAAGCTGAAAGACTTGACAAGCCTCAAGTCTTTGCTACAGAGTTGAGTAAAACGTACTCTTTTTCTGCCTATATCTTAGCTCCAATAGTTTTCAATATTGCTCTCATGTAATTTCAGCTTCAGTTGAACTAGAAAAGATTTAAACATGGAATTAACTATGTAAATTTAATTGATTTAAAGAAGAAAATTTTTTTAAGAATCTTTGAAGACAAATAATGCCTGAAGACTGACGTGTGCAAATCCCCCCCCCACCCCTCAGGAACTTTAGATGTAAGCAGCAGGAGACCACACATTACTTTTTTCTTCTCCCGTCTCTCTTGAAATTAACTCCGGCTTTTATTGGAGCATGAAAATGTTCACCCTGGGAGGCATTAAAAGGCACAGGTGGAATGTAAGCTGTGATATGAATATGAATAATATTACCCACATATTGCAGGTAAGGAAACTGAGACCCAGAGGGTATTTTTCAGTAACTAATAAGGTAGAGTCAGGGTACTAATTCAGGCCCATATATCTTTTCATTTTATAATTTTCTTTAATTAATTGTTCTCATCAGGGGCTTATCTTTCCCCTAAGCAAAATATGACAATGTCTGGTTATCATAGCAGGAGAATTCCTCAGGTATCTAGTCAGTAGTGGCTACAATGCTGGTAAATATTCTGCCTTGCACAGGACAGCACCACACGATTAAACCCCCAATAGAGAATTATCGAGACCGAAAAGTAATGCTAAGGTTGAGAAACTCTACCTTAGATATGATTGATATACCTTTTATATATGGGCCCTGGACTTACCACAGACACCATAGGAGCAGGATAAGGCTTCCATTCTTGCATTTGCATACGAGCTTTGCTGAAAGGCAAACTTGCTTTTTCTAGAACAAATAAGCTGGCTCTGTAGTGCTTCTAAAGTCACATTACACAATGAAAGGGTGACCTTAAGTTATCTTTAGGAGGTCATTAATCAGGAAGAAGAAACTAAAGCAGTAGGCTGCAACTAAGTCATTTTTTCATACAAACAAAGCAAGCATGACAGGCATTATATTCACAATCTATTATTTTAAAAGTTTCATAGTTGAGAGCAGTCTTCTTCTGGTTTCAGGAATATGAAAAGATCATGGGTAGAGACCAACTTAAGCAAGGAAAGGCAAGCCAGTAAAAGTGGCTGTTAATAAAAAATGATTTGCACATTTGAACAACTTCCCTGTTCAGGGGTATAAATCAAGATTCCCAAATAGAGAAAATTAAAAACTCTGAGCTATATATATTACTTACCAATCACTTGTTCTCAAACACAAAATTTTGTCATTTTAGACAAATTCATCTCTTAGTGAATATTAAAATAAAGCCTTCATGATTAACAACTTTCTTTTATAGAACATCCTACCACTGACATACTCATGTACAGGGCTATTTCATGACAGTGTACTCTATGGGACACTACATAAGGAAAACAATAATGTAGCATTTTTGACCAGTGTGTTTCAGTAGAATGCAATCTCAACAGCTCCCACTTTCTTCAGAAACATGAATTTATTTAAGAAACAAAGTACAATATTAGCCAGAGAGAGATTTGAATTTAGCTTTAAATATTTATTATTAACATTTTAAAATGTATAAAATAGATATATTTTCATCGTAAAAAAATTTAACAAATAAAGAAAAATTAAACAATATATAAACACACCCATAAAAGACACCTGTTCATTCCCTAATCAGGAAGAAAAATTCTTAATATTACAATGCATTATATTCAAAGTATATTTATTATACAGCATACAGTTATAATGGGATACATAAAAATTCTTTATGCATAAAAATTGTTTAAAATGATTTCAAAATGCTTATTTTTCTGTATAATTATTGAATTTGAGAAATTAGGCATGCTTACTGCAAAATACAGGGTGTCCATAAAGTTTGTGTGCAATTTAAAATAGTTGGCCAATTAAAAAAAATCATTTATGGTCATAGTAATTTTCAATATGTACTGGAATAATTGAAAGTACATTCTTGGCTCAGCAACCATTGCTCAGTGAGTAGGTTGCTGGCCACATACACTGAGGCTGGCAGGCTTGAGCCCAGCCCTGGAAAGCTAAACAACAACAATTGCAACCAAACATAGCTAGGCATTGTGGTTCCACCTACTTGGGAGGCTGAGGTAAGAGGATTGCTTAAGCTCAAAAGTTTCCAGTTGCTGTGCACTGTGATGCCACAGCACTCTACCGAGGGCAACATAGTGAGACTCTGTCTCAAAAAAAAAAAAAAAAGAAAAGAAAAGAAAAGAAAAGAAAAGAAAAGAAAGAAAAAATAAAGTACATTCTTTAAAATTTTATACATATCTCATTTTTAAAAGTTTTGATTAAAAATAATTCATATATGTAGATTTATTATTTTCTAACTTGTCTTTTACACAGAAAATTAGCAAGCTGAAACACATGTTTAAATATTCTCCAAAATATTATGTTAGTGGGTACATAGTGTTGGTTATAATATTGCTTTTTTTAATATAACCCTAAGCTCAAGCTCATAATTGCATAATTTTTATAATTCTAAACAATGCTGCAAGTGACAGTCACTAACAAAATCCTTGCCTACATACACATTAAAATAAATTTTAATTTTAAAAATAAATCTCCAGAAATGATATTGCTTTAGTAAAGAGAATGGAACTTTAAATAAATTTTTGATACATATAATGTAGTGCTCTTCAGAGAACTTGTGCTAATTTATACATCCACAGCAGTGAATGGAATTTTCTATGACTACAAATGCTTCTCTCTAAGCTGTCTCCAGAGTAATAGTGTTGTGGTTCATTAATTAAACATTCATGTATTTGAGAATCCTAGCTGTGCATTATATAAGGTTTTAAAATTACTTTAAAGATATATCCCCTTCTTTCAACCTGTTTACTATTCAAGAATATCAAACAGCTAATAAAGTTCAAGATCATATTTATTTTATAATCCTTTGAAGATGTAGAATGATAATGTGCTTGAGAAACTATTTCAAAAATTAAAATTAAAATGCATTCTGAAGACTATTTATAAATTCAGATTGGTATAGAACACTGGAAAGGACTATCCAAGTAGGAGAAATAGTGAAAGCAAATATTTAGAAATAGTAATGAATGGGCAGTAGAGTTCTTACAGACAGAGAAGAAAATTACTGGGAGCAAATTAGAGATTAAATTGGAAAAGTGAGTGTGCATTTGAATTGTGTCTCAAGAGTGGGTAAAGGCTGAAGACCAAAGATTTGGCTTTAAAGGCTTTACATTCTTCTAGCCAGTGTCTGCTCATTGGAGGCAACTGGGTCACAGCCCTGAGGGGTTATTAGTGACTGGGTGTGACAGAGGTGCAAGGTGGGGAAGGAGGCATCAACCTTCCCAGAGTAATCTATTTGCTGGGTGGGTCCTCCTGACCTCGTGGAGCACCAGAGCAAGTCATATTTGAGTTACCAGCAGACCCCTGTGATCTAGTTGCCAGAGATCTTTTGAACTCTCCCACCTGAAATAGGTGCTGAATGAGACAATTGATTTGGACCTCATGAACTGGGCCAATCGCCCAAGGAGTATCCTAGTTGTACTCTGGGTGTGTGGTTTGGAGAAGGTTTGATTTTCCTTTTCCAATTGCTGCCTGTGGGGGGGTGGGATGACTTAATTGCTGGCATTTATCCACAGCTGAGACTTCAACCCAGAGTAACTGATTCACTAGGGTAGGACAGAGACTAGCTAACAACAAAACAGAGCCATTTAGCCCCACCACACCAAGCAGGACCCCAATTTCTCAGGCACTGTAGCACTGTATGGGTCCTTGGCAAAGCTCCAGGGGAAAACGTACAGACACCATTCCCAGCTTTTGGGCAAAGGGCTGGGTAAGCACTACTCCTGGAACCCCCAACCCAACTTCTCCTTATCTGTTCATCTAGTCAAATGGTTTAAAATAATCATGGGGTGGAATCAGCGGAAAAGCTCCAGTAACATGAATAACCAGAGTAGATCAACACCCCCAAGGAAAGATATGGCAGATGCAACTGAAGATCCCATTTATAAATAGATGGCTGAGATGTCAAAAATCAAATTCAGAATTTGGATTTCAACCAAAATTAATAGAACGGAGAAAAAGTTTGAATTAGAAATTCCAGGAGCAATTCAAAAGTAGTCACAGGAATTCAATGAATTTAAAGACAAAATCACCAAAGATTGTGACACACAGACAAAAATTTGCAGCCCTCAAAGATCTGAAAAATACAGTGGAATCCCTCAGTAAAAGAGTGGAGCAAGCAATAGAAAAAATTTCTGACATTGAAGACAAAGCTTTTGACATTCCCAAACGCTCAAAGAGGAAGAGAAATGGAGAGGGAAAACGGATCATTCTCTCAGAGAACTCTGGGATAATTCAAAGAAAACTAATATTAGCCGCATAGGAATCCCTGAAGGCAATGAAGTGGCTTCACAAGGCACCAAGGCTCTTCTCCGTGAAATTATGAAAGAGAATTTTCCAGACATGCCAAGAGATTCTGAAATTCAGATAGCAGTTTAAGAACCCCAGCATGACTCAACCCTATTAAGACGTCTCCCAGGCACATCATAATTAACTTCACTAAAGTTCATATGAAGGAGAAAATTCTGAAAGAAACCAGATGTAAGAAAACCATAACCTACAAAGGAAAGAATATTTGAATGTCTCCAGATCTCTGAAGCATTTCAAGCCAGAAGAGGGTGGTCATTAACTTTTAATCTCCTAAAACAAAATAACTTTCAACCCAGGATCCTGTATTCAGCTAAACTGAGTTTCATTTATGATGGATAAATTAAATACTTCAATGACATTTACATGTTATAGAAATTTGCCATAACTAAACCAGCTCTTCAGAATATTCTCAGATCTATCCTCCATAATGACCAGCATTATCCTCTACCACAAAAGTAAACTCACTCAGAAACTTTTGATCAAACTCCAACTTCCACAGTGGTGAAAGAATTAAAAATGTCCACTGGACTTTGGAAAAACTCAATACCCAAAATTCTACCAGGCTTATCAATATTTCCATTAATGTGAATGGCTTAAATTGTCCTCTAAAGAGGCACAGGTTGGCTGACTGGATACAAAAATTCAGGCCAGATATCTAATGCATACAAGAATCTCATCTTACCTTAAAAGATAAATATAGACTCAGGATGAAGGGATGGTTGTCCATATTTTAGGCAAATGGAAATCAGAAAAAAGCAGGTGTTTCAATTCTATTTGCAGATACAATAGGTTTTAAACCAACAAAAGTAAGGAAGGATAAGAATGGTCACTTCATATTTGTGAAGGGTAATACTCAATATGATGAGATTTTAATTATTAATATTTATGCACCCAACTAGAAAGCACCTCAATTTATAAGAGAAACTCTAACAGACATGAGCAACTTAATTTCCTACAGCTCCATAATAGTTGGAGATTTTAACACTCCTTTGGCAGTGTTGGATTGAGCCTCCAATAAGAAGCTGAGCAAAGACATTTTAGGTTTAAACTTAACTATTGAACATTTGGATTTAGCAGACATCTACAGAACATTTCATCACAACAAAACTAAATACACATTCTTCTCATCAACCTACAGAACATACTCCAAAATCAATCACATCTTAGTTCACAAGTCTAACCTCAGTAAATTTAAAGGAATAGAAATTATTCCTTGCATCTTCTCAGACCACCATGGAATAAAAGTTGAAGTCAGTAACAACAGGAATCTGTATACTCATACAAAAACATGGAAGTTAATAACCTTATACTGAATGATAGCTGGGTCATAGATGAGATTAAGAAGGAAATTGCCAAAATTCTTGAACAAAATGATAATGTAGACACAAATTATCAGAACCTCTGGGATACTGCAAAGGCAGTCCTAAGAGGAAAATTTATAGCACTGCAAGCCTTCCTACATGCAAAACTTACTAAATGTAGAATATAAATGTCTTAACACAATAACTAAGAAAATGTCAGGAAGGCTATGTTAACCAGTGTGATGAAAATATGTCAAATGGTATATA
>CAUYPK010096763.1:0-23697 GCA_963574355.1 Loris lydekkerianus
TCTTTGTTATATTGTGACTTTTGGTCTTCTGGGTATAAACCTAGTAGAGGAATTATAGGATCGAATGGCAGGTCTATTCTTAGATCTCTAAGTATTCTCCAAACATCCTTCCAGAAGAAACATATTAGTGGGCATTCCCACCAGCAGTGTAGAAGTCTGCCCTTTCCTTCACATCCACACCAACATTTTTGGTTTGGGGATTTTGTTATGTGGGCTACTCTTACTGGGGTTAGGTGGTATCTCAAAGTAGTTTTGATTTGCATTTCTCTGATGATTAAGGATGATGAGCTTTTTTTCATGTGCTTGTAGATTTTGTGTCTGTCTTCTTTAGAGAAGTTTCTCTTTAAGTCCCTTGCTCACCCTGAAATGGGGTCACATGTTCTTTTCTTGCTAATAAATTTGAGTTCTCTGCGGATTCTGGTTATTAGACCCTTATCAGAGGTATAACCTGCAAATACTTTATCCATCATTTTGAAGTGCTAGTTTAGCATATTTATTATTTCAGCTAAAAGATGTTATAAGATAAAAATCGTTGCTATTTGTTTTATCTTAATATTCCAAGATAATAATATTTTATCTCTGTCGCTATTTTTTTTCAAATTTTTGCCCCTTTGTACCTTTTTTAGTTGCCTGACTGAAGAAGTATAACACTAGTTTTATAAATCAAATTATCACTGAGATTTTTTGTCATCCAATACTACAAATATACATGTGCATACATTTCTAATTAATGTCAGGTCCTCATCATTCTGTTCAATAAATTAGGAGTGACCACTGCTAGAGAAGCAGCTTGTTTTTATTAAAACTAGTATATTTGTCTTTAGAGTAAATGTCCGTTTGGCAATTTATTTTGTAATGTCAATATTAAATTATCATTATTTTTGCCATGGATATTTAACTTCCACATTTAATGTTTGGTTCTGTTATACAAATAACTGATTCATGAAATAAAACCCAATCCCTCACTCTGTTTGCAATCGCATGGAAGACAAGTAACCAAATCAAATGAATATAAGGCCTAAATAGTCACGTGAATCAGACAGAATTTATTTATAAGAATATTAATGAACTAGAGTACCTCATTCTATTTTGCTGCTGAATTAGAGCTTGTTTGACTTATTTTTGTTGCTGTTGTTGCAGTTTTTGGCCAGGGTGGGTTTGAACCCACCACCTTGGAGCCCTTCTTCTTGAGCCACAGGCCCCGTCGGAGCTTGTTTGATTTATTTTGGTAATTACTACAGTATCTTTTCTCCATTTATTTTTTTAATAGGATACCCACTTTTTTTTTTTTTTTTTTTTTATATTAACGAGGTCTATGCTTGGGGTAAGAAAATGTACAAAAATGGCTGCCACGTGGTTAACACTGCGGGCAGAAACAATGTGATTATCATAGAGAGCAACATAACCGTTTCTCTTCCCAGCAATCTTGACCTGACATACTATCAGAGAATTGCTAAAACAGGTGCAGGTCACAAACCAGTCAGTTGGGGACATTATAAGCACCCTAGACAATGGGATGCCCTCTTTCTATATAAATCACTGGTATTCTGATGGCTTAAAAGCTGCAGCTATTAAAGCACTCTCTGTTCTCCCCAGACTCTGATTAAATAGGTTTATGACAAAAACCTTCTGTGATGCGCAATAAAAGCAAGAGCTGTCATGTCACATGCCGTGGGTCTGCACCCTGCCGTGCCCCTTGCAGCAAGCGGTGTGGGCTTCATATATTTGTTTTGTCTGCTCCTCAGTCTTTTCATTAGCAAAGCGAGGGAAGTAGTATTATCTCCTGGCATTTCTATGAGAATTAAATGAGAAAGTACCTTGTAAGCCCTTAGAAAAACACTCAGCACATTATACACATTAAAATAGTCATTTTATTATCATCCCAAGAGATACTTATAATTTATAGATGGAAAAACAAACAAAGAAATAGTTTACTGAAGATATCAAAGCAAATAATGAACAGACATTGGTACCAACAGTCAATGCCCCAGAGTCCTTGGTCTTAAATAATGGGCCCCTTCTTTTATCTTATTTCTGAAAATAAATTCCACATTCCTAACAACACCAGGAATTATTTAAAATGAAGCTTTTTTTTTTTTTTTTTTTTGTGAAACAGAGTCTCACTTTGTCACCTTGGGTGGAGTGCTGTGGTGTCATAGCTCACAGTAAACTCAACTCCTGGGCTCAAGTGATTCTCTTGCCTCAGCCTCCCAACTAGCTGGGACTACAGGCGACTGCCACAACACCCAGTTATTTTTATTTTTGTTTTTTAGAGACGGGGTCTTGCTGTTGTTCAGGCTGGTCTCCAACTCCTGAGCTCAAGCAGTCCACCTACCTCGACCTTCTAGAGTGCTAGGATTACAGGCATGAGCCACTGGGCCTGGTCAAAATTAAACTTTTAAATATAATTATTAATTTGTAGCCATGTTTTGCTACTTAGTATCAGACACACTTTATAAACACGGCCTTAATAATTTTTCAGAGTGCTAGGGCAGGTTCATGACTAAGCCGTCTCTGTTGCCACATGATTGGCCTGTCTTGAGATGGCACTAAAAAAGTGTTGACTGAATGGGTACTTTCTTAGTTTTGGTCTCTTTGCTTAGCAAGATGAACCATGTTCTGAAACTATTTCTCTCTTCCTCATCCCGTTGTCCTGCAGATGACTGGACCAACCAATAACTATTTTACTATAATTTATACCAAAATTATCAATTTATCTATGAATATTATGCATTTCAGTTTATTCTATAAAACAAATGCAAAAAACGAAGACTTTGTCATTAAGACAAGCTGCAGAATTTAATGACATTAAAATATTGCTTTAAAGATCACACGCACTATCCTGTACGGCCAACAGGGGGCGGTGGTGCACCATTCAACAGAAGCAATTGGTGGCGGGGTAGTGTATTGGATTTATTTCACCTATTAGACTTGCTTAACATAATTAAATTGAAAAATGAGACTATATTCCTTAATTAAAACAGAAAGACATAATCAGGACATTTAATGTCATATAATACAGTAATGTGTGTAATGTGACTATTTAAAAAGAGAGAAAAATGACAATTGAATTTTCCTTTTTATATGGGTTCCCTATTCAAAATCCTCCCTCATGGACATAAAATTATAATTCTAGTTATAAAACTGTTTTACCCTTGCTTAATTATATTTAATATTTTAAACTTTACATATGAAAATGTGCCCTTGTATTTTGCATAGGTTATAGCATCATAAACTATATTTGTTTCAAATTTATTCTGACAATAATAAAAGTCTCCCCAGGCATATAATTATAAGAATATCTTCAAAGCATTTAATCCAATGTGTACTTGTCAAAATTAGCATGAAGTGATATACTGATCAGCAAGCAAAAAACATCTATTTACCTTTTATTTTCATGGAATAGCTCAGCATTTAGACAAATGAACTCTCCATTTACAGCCTAGGAGCAAGTATCTTTGTGATTTTATTTTTCTGTGTGTGTATACCTTGTGAGAAAGTGGCCAAGAACATGAATCAGTGAGAATACATGTTTTTGGTACGTAGAGGACTTGATAAACAGGCAATGTATCACATGTAATTCTGCCCAAAGCGGCAGGAATTTTCAACTCAGATGCAGTAGACATTTGCTCAGTACCTGAATTCTGTGCCTACGTTTGGGATATTGTGAGATCTTATCCAGCTTGGAGGGAAAAGATGGTCACGTGCACCTGTCTCACAGATGGTACTGGGAGCCTACTGGGCCCAGAGAAGCACAAAGTCATGGATCCAAGTTAAAGTGGTGGTTCCCATAGCAGCAGAACCCACAGTGCAAACTGGAATATACTTAGTGCTCGGTGGGGAAGTAAGTTTCCCCATCAATAGTTTATGGAGATCAGTTCTGTATGGGAGCTGGAGTATTTTCCCCAGCTATGTAGTATGAAGCAAGATTCTTCAGCTCTCTTGTCAATTCTTTAAAATGCCCGTTTTTTTCAACTCACATCAATCAAAGTCAAATTCTGTTGCTATTCAATAACACATAACGGTAATATATTTCCCATTTTGAGGTTATTCTTCTTAGCAAAAGGAATTTATGGTTCCTTTTTTCCATTATCCTAGGATACAGATTTTTAATGGATTGTGCAAGTCAAAGGAAAACAGCTGAAAACACAGGTTGCTCAGAAGAAATAACAGCTTTGAGCAGCCGAGGTACGGTGCGTGTCTTGTGAGTAGAACAGCTCACTAACACTGGAGGGGACTGCAGGATGCAAACCTGCACGGTTGACTCTTAGAGTGAACTTCGAGCAAGTTCATGCAGAGCCTGAGGAAGGACCCTGAAATTAAAAGCAGCAGTAAGCAGAGGTAATGTGGGACAAGATGAACACACAAAGCGTTCAGCAGAAATATGTAAGAAAAAGAGAAATGCGAGGTAACAAACATTTTTGCCAGCTATTTGATGAGGTATACAATTTTATATCAACATTCCACAAAAATTGTACTGAATATAATTTTAGGTAGGAAAGGTAGATAGTTCTTATAGTTTATATAGATTCGGTTAACTGATCTCCAACGTGATGTTTTCCAGAAACAAAAGACCAGGAGGAAGAGAGAAGGGAAGGAAGGGAGGAGGAAGGAGGGAGGAAGAGAGGAAGAGGGAAATAATGAACAGTTTTATGCTCTGTGGATTCTTCAGGGATGAACGGAAGACCCTGGGGATTCTCCCCTTTTTCTGGCCAGGGCATACATCTTCTCGTACACAGTAATTCCGTGAGCGGCAGGAATGTGGCTTCTCCCTGAGGTCCCCTTTTCCTTGATGCAGTGCAGACCAGTCTGATTGGCTCACCAGGAGCAGCCCCAAGGCTCCTTACATAACTTGGTCTTATTTTGGAATTGTACAGTATTTCAGTTTGGGATTTCGGTTGATTGAATCTGATTTCAAAATAGGCATCCATCTACCCTCCCTAAAATCCTGTTTCCCTTCTGCCAAGAAATTAAAACTTAATTTCCAGGGAGGTGTTTGGGCTCCATGTTGTTCCCTAACTGCACACACGGGGTTGGTATTGTTCAAGCATCGATGACATTCTTCAGGCCTCACTCCTATGATAGCTATTTGTAAATAGCCCCCATCACAGTTATTTGTAAATATGAAATATCTATGTAGGTAATCTTTTTTTTTTCTTTTCTTAAGAAAGTGATGCACTCTGTTGTCCCAGACTAGAGTACTGTGGCATCATCATAGCTCAGAGCAACCTCAAACTCCTGGGCTCAAGCAATCCTCATGCCTCAGCCTCCTAAGTAGCTGAGACTAAAGGCATCTGCCACAATGCCTAGCTAATTTTTCTATTTTGAGTAGAGATGGTGTCCTGCTTTTGCTCAGGCTGGTCTCAAACTCCTGAGCTCAAGCCATCCACCCACCTCAGCCATCCCAGAGTGTCCAGATGACAGGCATGAGCAACTGCCCAGCACCCTATAGGTATTTTTATCCTACGCATCGAGTTTTCCTGTGTATGGGCACAAAGATATCTGTGCAGAGAGGGTATTCAGGAGGTAAAATAAACAGGAGTTGCTGAATAATTAGAAACAATGAATAAGATTGGGAAATCTTGTGTGATTCTAATTTAGACAATGTTCCCTGACAGAAAAAAAGAAAAGAGCAGGGATGTCAGGTAAAATGGTGCATTCAGCTTTGGAAATCAGGTGTGAAGTGGCCATGAGCTCCCGAGATGATTATGCCAACAGGTGTGTGGTTGTGCAGTAGTTTATGGAGGAAGGAATGTGCATTTCCAAGTCAAGACAATCTGGCTTTCAGGTCTTGGTTTTACAACTTTGTAGTTGCAGATTTTGCGTGTAAAACTTTAAAGAAGATTTGGTTTTCTCACTGAAGAATGGGAATAACGACATTTTCAGGTACATAGCCACTTTTTCCTTGTCTCTGCTGAATTCAACCCCTGGTAGCTGAACATTTCCCATAAGTGGTAGGAGGACCCTTTGTGGCCCGTCAGCCTTCATCATCCCCAGGAAGTTTAAAAGTTCCTGCCTGGGACAAAAAAGGAGAAATGGGTGGAAAGCACCTTCCTCAGGGGATGCCCCAGTCCCTCAGGGGTGTGCCCCGGTCCCTCGGGGGAGTGCCCCAGTCCCTCGGGGGAGTGCCCCAGTCCCTCGGGGGTGTGCCCCAGTCCCTCGGGGGAGTGCCCCAGTCCCTCAGGGGTGTGCCCCAGTCGCTCAGGGGAGTGCCCCAGTTCCTCGGGGGAGTGCCCCAGTCCCTCGGGGGTGTGCCCCAGTCGCTCAGGGGTGTGCCCCAGTCCCCTGGGGGGTATATCCTGTCTCCCAGGGGTTTTCTGTACATGCATCTTCTTATTTACTATGAACCAATTTCACTTTGCTCTAGCACTCCCTGTTCCCTCTGATTACAGGAGAAAATATAAAATAAATTAGTGAAATGTAACTATCTTCCGAGAGCTAGAATAGCCTCCTAATAGGTAACTATTAAGTCAATTTGAAGAATTTAAAGCTTGAACTTCCTTTATAGAACAAAAGCTATAAAGCTTTTCTTGTTTCCTGCAAAACATGTTTGCCTTCCCATCCAACTTCCGATGAGAGCATCTGAGAGCAGAGACACGTTGTATCCTCACCAGAGATGGTCCCAGGATGAGGGTGAGTGGTGCCCATGCTTCTGCGTTCCACAGTAGCTCCGTGACAGCAGGTGGTTTGTTACGGTCACGTCTGGAAATCTGAACGAGCCACGAGTGCATAGTCTCACTTAGGCCCCCGCTTCGTGTAGCATCCACTGTTGGATTCTGTTTTCTGCTCTTTGCCTTGGGTATGAATTCTGAACCACGAGGCTCCGCTGTCCAGAACCCTGACTTCCAGGATCACACACACTCTTACCACCTTCCTACTCTCCAGGGCATGTCAGGACAGAGGTTGTTGGAGGGGTGTGTGCCGGCACAGTCTCAACCCCACCTGTCTAGTCTTTCTTGGTGAAAACATGAAGAAATGAGAACATGAGCCAGATGTTCTGGGACTGTCCTTCAGTTTGTTTAGCCCCCTTCCCTTTCGCCCTTCATCCCTGTCACCATTTCCCCCACATGCCTGTTCTCTGTCATCCCCACCTTTACCCGAATTTCAGGATGGAATGAGGGGTCTTCTTGTGGACTCAGGTCGTGTCTCCGCAGTGGGAGGTGTCCCTGCAGCTCTCGAGCTCCTCTCCAAACAGGAACACGTCTCCCTCCTTCACATTTTCTCTCTTCAACTTTCCTTCTATTGCATCATTTTTTCCTGCTCATTCTATGGACTTTTTGTTTCTTTTTAATTCCAGAAGCTTACCTACCAACCTTCTCTAGGAAAAGAAGTTTCACAGATTTGTCTTAATGGTGGAAAGACTGAGGGGAAGAAAATTTAAGAGGATTTCTAGGAGGAAGTTTGTCAAAGGATGTTTAAAAACCATTGTCCCTGTTTAATTAGATACAACAGGCCCAGGCTATGCTCCAGGGGCGGGGTGGCCAAGCAGCCCCAGGCTGCGTGCTTGACTGCAATGCACTTTCTGAACTTCTGTGCTGAGCAGTCTTTGAACATCTCCAGGCTTGGTATAAATGGCCACTATAAATTAGCCGTGTCCCCTGGGGGAGTGAGGGTGATGCGTCACAGCAGAAGTTGTAAATAATCGCCATCACCGATACAGTGAAAGGATCATAGAATTTGTAGTCATATAGATTTGACTTACAATCTAGCTCTTCAGCTTGTTTTCTATTAAATACTTTTATCTTCTTGTAAACTAATCACATTTTAAATATATTTGGATTCCTTTTATTTTTATATTTTATTTACAGAAACTCTAGAAGACCTGTAATATGTTATGGCTTGGCCTTTTATACCTAGCATTTTCATATGAGATACATTTCTTTTTAAAAATAAAACATTTTAATATCTGAATTCAAAGGTATTTCATCTAGTATCCATTTGGGGTCGATTCTGTCACCAAGTTGTTCCTATGTCATAGAAGATTATTGAATTTTGATTCCAATAAAATTCAGCTTATAGTAACAAAAGAAAAAGTGACATTGTCTGTGTCCTACAGTAAAAATTTGTTTTGTTTTATAGTGCCCCAGAATAGTATCTTATCAGAACAAAATTTGAAATAAAGGAACCAATTTCTTTGTCCAAATGGTATAGGATTTCTTTTTCTCTCTAGACACATTTTTGTTATTTACCTATGTTATTTCTTTATGTATATTATTATTTATTTTAAATAATATGTAAGTTGTTTATGTAAAATGAAGATGAGAAATACTGGCTACAGCGTCTTCACGTTCCCCTGAGATACTGCCAGGGACAAGGATTATTACCGTGCATAACCAAAGCAGATTTTTGGCCTATTTTTATTAATCAAACTATGCCTGTAGCCACACCCTTTCAACAATATGCAAAACTGCTTTTTTTTGAGACAGAGTCTTATTTCATTGTCTTGGATAGAGACCTCAAATTCTTGATCTCAAGCAAGCCTTCTACCTCAGCCTCTCAAGAAGCTGGGACTACAGGCACCCGCCACAGTACCAGGCTAGTTTTAGAGACAGGGTCTCACTCTTGCTCAGGCTGCTCTGAAACTCCTGAGCTCAGGCCCCACCCAGAGTGCTACGATTATGTGTGTGAGCCACCACACCCACCCCTGGTTTAATTATTTTTGTTAAGAGGAGGACAGACACAGTGAGCTGGCGGAGCGAGGGAATGGGCCAGGTTTCCATGAAATTCACCCTTCATTCCTCGTGCCATCCCTAACCATGCCTCTGGGATGAGGGGGGAAATAAGGAGAGAGAGAGGAAGCAGAGGACAGTGGCTCCCAGGGACCCATGAGATCTTATCATTGGGTAGGAGACCTGGGTTCCTGGAAAGATGCGTGGTACAGAAGGTTGTGGTTTGTGGTGTCATATCAGCATACAGAGAAGACTCTCGCATGCAAAACCTCAGAGGCTCCCCAAATAAGCAACATTTGAGAGCTGGCATCACAAAAATGCTAACAGCATTTTTTGATAAGATATTTGATCATCTTTATTACCTCATTTAAAATATCTTCTCTGTAAAAAAAGAAGAGGCTCTTAGCTTTGCAGGTGAGGTTCATGAATTGCCATCAGTAGCACGGAGGCATCTCTGAGTAAGACTCATCTTCCCTCCACCCCCAGGCACCTTTATCTTGGTTGGATCCATCTTCCCTGAAAAAATATAAAAAATTATATTTGAGACTACATGAATGTCAAGGTAAATATAATCCATGCTGGATTAGTGATTGCATGTTCATTATTATTATATGGATTTTACTTCTGATTTTAAAATGAATTAAAATGAAAATACGTTTGTGGGCCACTAAAGGTATCATGGACCTTTGAGCCTTATGCCTGCTCTGTAATGGTTACATTGGCCCTGCCCCAATGTCCATGGGGTCAGAGGGGACAGGGAAATAACTCTAAGAAAGAAATGTATCAGATACAGATTAGAAATTGCAAAGTTGCTGAGATTTTAATAACAGATCAAACTACAAAATAACAGAAATGGAGTAAAAAAATGAGAATATGGCCAAAATATTTCAGGTAGATTTTACATGAGCTACAAGTCAAAGGTGGGACATGAAACTATGAAAATTACTTTCATGTTTGTGCATATCAAAGTGACAAGTATGAAATAAGATTTAAGGTAAAATAAGTATATTTATGTCTATGCTTATGCATCTTCAAAATAGAGGGCATTTACGTTACTGTTAAATTAGAAATTTTAATAAAGTTTTCAGAAATTTTAGAGAATTTTAAATGCATTTCAACTATATTTACTAATATGATTGAAAGCCAATCAAATTTGTCTCAGGTATTTTGTTAACTTTATCCCGGATAATGTTCTGCGTTACTTATAATAAATCATGGGTAATATTAGTACTCATTGGGCAGAATTTTATGAGGGAAATAAATTATGCAACCAAACCATTGAGTCAGTTTTAGCACCAAATTGACTAGTCAATGATTTATACCAAGATCTCCAATTTTGACCTTTGACAAAAGATATATTACAAAAGAAGAGAGAATATGTTTACGATATCCTGAGAGAGTTCCTCAGGATATTGTAAATGAGAATTGATAAGATTTGAGAATTGATATGGTAATGAGAATTATTACTGGTTGTCCAATATTTCTGTGATGGAGTAGAGAAGGTATTTTAAATGAGGTAATAGAGATGCTCAAATATCTTATCAGTTAGTATTTTTCTGTATTAAAAACTACTTCAAAACTTGGTGGCTTAAAAATAATTTTTTTAAACCCAGATTTTGGAGGATTCCATTCGCCTAGGAAGTTATTCTAGTTGGGGATGGCCTGTTCTGTTCACCAGGGTCCTTTCTCTGTTAGGTCAGCCTGGCAGCATAAGAATGCTTGAAACAACTACAGCTCCACCTTTAGCAAAAGGCTGAAGGTAAGAAACACAATATCTCAATTGTATTTAGTCTTGCCATTAACAAAAAAAAAAAAAAAAGAATTAAAAAACAAAACAGCAATGCAAAAAATAACAAAGCTCCCTGACAGAGCTCTAATATTTAATTTTCTCTCTTGATGATACTTAAAAGAACCACAGTAAAATAATAGCCTTCATGAAGTTAATTTTCTCTTTATGGGCTAGTTTCAAATGCCTTTGCCTTAGAAAAATTGTGGTCTCACCCAGATTTGTTTCTGAACTTCCATTTTCCTTCAGTGTAGGAAAATTTAATCCCTTTATGGGCAAACATCTTGTTTGTTAGTGTGCATCTGCATTTCAGTTGTCTGGGATGGTGCCTGATTTTCAAGGTGCAAAAAGAATTTGTGAAATGAACTTAGAAATGCAAGGCTCGAGACGTCAGGAGACTTTGGGACTCTCGAATGCACAGTGCATTGTGGGTGGTTGAGAGTCGCTGCTGGTGCGATGGCCTGCGCCCCATGAAGAGGATGCTGGCTGCCGTTTCCCGGGAGCCAGCCAGCAGCGTGCTGGTGGCATTCCGTAATTTTGCAAATGATGCTACATTTGAAATTAAGAAATGTGATCTTCACCAGCTGGAAGAGGGTCCTCCTGTCACAGCAGTGCTCACCAGAGAGGATGAGCTCAAATACTACAGGATGATGCAGACTGTGGGCCGAATGGAGTTAAAAGCAGATCAGCTATATAAACAGAAAATTATTCGTGGTTTCTGTCACTTGTGTGCTGGTCAGGAAGCTTGCTGTGTGGGCCTGCAGGCTGGCATAAATCCCACAGACCATCTCATCACAGCCTGTCGGGCTCACGGCTTATCAATAGACTCAGGGCCTTTCTGTCTGAGAAATTCTTGCAGAGCTCACAGGATGAAAAGGAGGTTGTGCTAAAGGGAAAGGAGGATGGATGCATATGTGTGCCAAGAACTTCTAAAGTGGCGAAGGCATTGTCCGAGCCCAGGTGCCCCTGGGAGCTGGGATCACCTTGGCCTGTAAGTATAATGGAAAAGATGAGGTCTGTCTGACTTTATATGGTGATGGTGCTGCTAACCAGGGTCAGATATTTGAAGCTTACAACATGGCAGTGTTGTGAAAATTGCCTTGTATTTTCATGGGTGAAAATAACCGCTATGAGATAGGGATGTCTCTTTAGACAGCAGCGGCCAGTACTGATTACTATTAGAGAGGCGATTTCATTCCTGGGCTGCGGGCAGATGGGATGGATATCTTGTGTGTCAGGGAGGCAACAAGGTCAGCAGCTGCTTATTGTAGATCTGGGAAGGGGCCCATCCTGATGGAGCTACAGACTTACCGTTACCATGGACACAGCATGAGTGATCCTGGAGTCAGGCACCGTACACATGAAGAAATTCAGGAAGTAAGAAGTAAGAGTGACCCTATTATGCTTTTCAAGGATAGGATGGTGAACAGCAATCTTGCAAGTGTTGAAGAATTAAAGGAAATTGATGATGAGGGAGGAAAGAAATTGAAGGTGCCACTCAGTTTGCTACAGCTGATCCTGAGCTGCCTTTGGAGGAACTAGGCTACCACATCTACGGCAGCGACCCACCTTTTGAAGTTCATGGTGCCAATCAGTGGATCAAGTTTAAGTCAGTCAGTTAGGGAGAAACCACATAAAATGGGGCTGGGGTGTACCTTCAGTGGGCATTTAGGTAGCAGCACTCAGGAGCCCTGCGTATTCTCAACTTGGTTAAGGAGGAAGATAAATCCAGAACATGAAAGTCTTAATGTGTAGATTGAATTAGAGAGAGAGCCATTGCATGCAGTTTGTACACTGTGGCATTAAAAGATGTTACTGAGTGCTTAAGTATATAGTATGAGTATTATGAAGATTATAACAGAACTATTCTTTCCACAAATATTAAATTCCTTGTAAGCCAATTCCTGTTTTTTGGGGGGAGGAGAGCATTCGCCCATGCCAGTGTTGCAGGCCCCTCCCAGAGGCATTCTGTGATAGTACCCTGTTCACACTGAACACCATTTCTCTATACCAAGACAATATTTTACTATACCCAGGCAGGGATGGGAGGACAATTCCATTTTTAAATAAGACTGCTTCATAATTACTTCACTTAGCTTTCTGCATTTATACGTTCAAAATAAATATGAAGCTATTTTCTTAATAGTTACATTCATATCAGACATTAAATATAAGGTTATCAGTTTTCTTTCCCAGGTTTATCCGAAACAGTGATTCTCAGTGTCTGTCATTTATCTATGGAGGGTGTACTGATTTTTTTCATCAAAGGAAATACTTAGAAATGAATTTTAATTCACTAATACTATGCTAAGGCTGTTCTCATAATATATAAAGTTCTGTGTTTAAAGAAAAGACATTTTAAAAAACTTCAAGTTCTTGAATTGTTAATTGAACAATAGTAGTTTTGTGTGTAACACAGCAGAATGTGTGTATGTTAACAGAAGCTTTAAGAATCGATGTAGCATATTTGCCCACTCTGTGCCCTGGCTGAGCTGATTGTCATTAAACCTAA
Source organism: Loris lydekkerianus (assembly GCA_963574355.1). Classification (NCBI taxonomy): domain Eukaryota; kingdom Metazoa; phylum Chordata; class Mammalia; order Primates; family Lorisidae; genus Loris; species Loris lydekkerianus. Next base: position 12,968 of record CAUYPK010096763.1, read on the forward strand.
TCTTTGGTTGAAAAAGAAAAAAAAAAGAAAGAAATATAAGGCTCTTAACTTGGCACCCCAGCCAGCTAATATTGTCTATACTGTGATTTTATGATAACATCCAAAATCACTCAAATGAAGGTATAAATTGCTAAAAAGTAGTTTAATAGAATATCTTTCCTAAGAATATATTAGTTTCCTTGATACTGACAAATGTTATTCCGTTATAAAGTGAAAAATATTTAAAAATCATAAAGATGCTAAACTTTTAATTATAAACAAACACTATAAATGTGTGTATTTATTATCTAGCAGCAAACATGTAGGACGGTTCTAAAGTGTTAAAACCAGTTAGGAGAGGGGAGGAAGTGGGAGAGACAAATGTTAATAGTGGTGATGTTACTTTTTATTTAATAAAATGATAGAATTAGATAAAAATACGTATGCCAGTTTTCATCTTAGAATAGATTCACAGAATACAAAAGCATAGTGAAGCCTATTTTATTGATAATTTATTCATGAGTTTAAAAACAAAACTCAAGCATAAAACATTTGTATTCTACAGGGAGACCTAAAGATTACCCATAAAGTTGCCATCCATAGGGAAAATTGGGAAATGATAGCTAAATGTGCCTTTATTTACAAAATAGTCATTAAAAACGTTGACAAAATGTTTACAAAATATTTTCTACGTGTTGGCCACCTCTGTAGAATTTTGTAATGAATATTTTCTAAATAAAGGCACATTTAGCTATAATTTCCCATTTTCCCTATTTATGGTGACTTTTTGGGTGACCTTTGGAACACCTGTATCCCTGGCATGGCAACATATGGTATTAGCTCCATTTGGAAAGCTACAGAGTGGTTTAGGGGACAAAGAGCTTTGAGATCCTTGTTTGACTAATGAGAGCGTCTCCATTGGCATCTGGAAGATACAGGGGAACCATTTTCTCCAAATCAATAAATATTTTCAAGGCGAATATAGAATGAATCAGTGCTCAGATGTTTGGGGCAAGAGAAACTCTACATTTTTGGCTTAGATAAAACATTTTAACAAAGCCAAGATATTTTGCATTTAACTTCCAAAACTGCAGCTGGTTTCCTGTGGCACCACAGGGCTAGTGGCTCTGCCCCCTGGCCCATCACATGTGCAGGGTGATACCCAGGCACACTAAACCAGGTGGAGCACGTAGGTGCTCCTCTTTGAAGTTGTATTGTTACTTTGTCCAAAATATAACCTCTTTCATCGCAGTTTCTCCTTTGAGTTGCTGAGCAGCATTTTACTATGGTGATTGTAAGTACTCAAGTACTTTTCTTATCTTGAGTACTAAAATTCTCAAGATCTTTCAAGTTTAAAAAATAGCTTTTATTTTCCAAATCGTGTACAGAAAAGGATAGATGAACAGGGATTTGAGGAAATTTACAAGAATTTTCAAAAGTGTTCCTTACAGGTGTTTTTGAATACTCAGTCCCACAAATTGTACTTAAAACATAGCTTATGTAATTAAATACTGAGATGGAAAAAAGTGTCAAGCAGCTTTTGATGAAAGGCATATTTCTATGACATTAACATTTGAAAAAGAAATTTCTGGTCCAAATAAATCTCATGGTTCATGTGTGTGGCAGAAAATGCTAACATTTTCTGATCTGGCTGAGGCATCACAGAAACCCCTGTTTTTGAGCCCACTGCACTCAGCTTATACTGAATTTCCTTCATGGGCAGCTTAGAGATCCTGCATCTCACAGCTGGGACACAGGACACCACAGGACACCACAGGACATCACAGGACCGCTGGCCCCAGCCCTTGGCCTATTTCACTCATTTCTTAAAAATATCTGCCGACTTTTTTTTGCCAGATACAAAGTGGAGTCCTTTAAAACTTTGCCACATTGTCACTTGCTTTCTAATGTTTTGTCTGCTCTCCCCAGAAAGGACTGGGGGACAGGGCTGGGCACCAGCATTTTGGGGCTGGATTGGCCGTTTCTGTGTGACCTGGAGGACTGCCCTCACTGTCATTCATCTAGGAGTCTGTACACCCATCGTTTCCCTTTCTTAAAGGCTCATTTCTTGAACATAGCAACTCCTTAAGGAAGAAGAGCTGCAAAGGGAAGCACAGTAGAACAAAATAGTTTGTGAATTTAAACATGGGCTTTTTGAGGTTCTTATACAACAAAATGAATGTGTGCCTGTAAACAAATGAGGTATTCTAGTATCAGAAATTCTAACCCTTATGAGGTTAAGAATTTTTAATGTGCTTTCTGTATCTCCTGTATTATTTTATTTTTGTTAATAAGCATCACAAATCTTTAAAATATTGCCACCTATCTTAGTGACCAGAGAGAAAAAAGAAATTGTTTTTGCCTACACTTGAGTTGAAGCAAGTGGCCGTCTCAGTTACTACGACCGCGCTATAGACTAATTGAAAACTCAACGGTGCACAACGAGCATTTTACTACGTTTTGACATTGTGGGTTTAGAATCCCTGGGACATGAAAGGGAGAGAACCAAGGAAGAAAAGGAAATAGTATGTGGGAAGGAGGAGTGGGATTGTTTCCTAGCCGCTGGTTTCTGGCAAGCTAGTCTTCATTTGCAGTGCTCATAGCTTCAACTTGGGCTAGTTTGATGTTTTAACCTCCCCATTCGGGTGATTATCACAAGGAGCCTGTTTTCCACTTGTGCCTCTCCCGCACAAGTTCAGCAGGTGCCGGGTTCCCTGGGCAGTCGCCCACCTCCGGGTCCCTGTCCTCGTTCCTCTCCCTCAGGCCCAGGCCCGGCTTCCCTGGCTGTGACCGGGTGGCCCCCAGACCTCATGTTAGGAAACACATCCCCAGAGTCGGTTTAATGATCTGTTCTCACCCTGTGTAGACACTCTGTATTTTGTCTTTGAACTTGACTTTGTAAGTGAAGTCTGAAGGGACAAAGAGCCAGGGCAGAGCATGTGGCTGGGGCAGGACAGAGGCAGGGCACATGTCAGGGGCAGCTGTAGGCACAGGGTCAGTGCACGCAGCAGCTGTCAGGCACAGGCACAGGCAGGCCATGAGGCCCCAAGGAGGCCAACAGTGTCTGCAGCAGCAGAAGTGGCCATGACCGTGGGAAGGAAGAGGCGCCCCCTGGAGGCAGTACCAGGCCCTGCAGTGAGAGACCAGCTCGCCTCTGTCCACTGTGCGGTCGCTGCCATGGAGTTCTTCCAGACTGCTAGCACAGGCATTGCCAGCAATCAGGGGGGAAATGTTCAGAAAATATTACAAAATTAATGTGCACACGTGGGCATTGCAATAAAGCATAGTGGGGAGTTTCTAGGACTCTTCAGGAATTAAGCACCTCTGGTTTTGAAAACAACACTGCAAAACACATTATATACCAGCTTAAAAATGGAAATTTAACTTAAAGATCACCACACTCAATGGAAAAGAATGTATTTTCAATAAAATTTCAAACAAATTATTAGCAAATTATTAGCCAGAAGACAATAAAACTTCAAACAAATTATTAGCAAATTATTAGCCAGAAGACAATTTTAAAATTCACCTTTTCTTATAATTAAAAATACAGCAATAAAATGCATAAACTGATGCTTCGAAAGATACATAAATCATAAAACCATTTTTATGATTTATACATAAGCTCTATAAGTTATAAGAAATGTCAGAGGAATGTTAAAAAGGCATTTCATAATTCCATATTTTAAAATACATAAAAAGTACTTTTGTGAATTATAAATTTATATTTAAAAATAAATTACACAGAATCAATTTGTAAAAAGTTCATTTTTTTCAGAAAAATTGCCCCATGATAATCTTCAATGCTCACGTACTAACTTATTTTGTAATATTTATGGGGAATATCTTATAGCATACAAAATACTTTTAACAGATTCGATGGCAGTTACAGCAGCAGAAAACCCTTCTCAAAATTAAAACTTATCAACAAGTTATTTGAGATTTTATTTTTGCCAACAGAACTGATGTCACTTTCAATTATTTGACTGAAAAGAAAGTATTTTATTTTAAAATATAACCATTATATATGGAAGTTATATATATATATAATTATGACACCAAAATATTTTTTGCAAGTTTGAAGTCTATGTGTTTATTCATTTATCTCTATTACCTATCTTCTTTTTTTGTATGTAATAATATTTTAAAGGAACAAGCCCTATAGTCTAATATCCTTAACGGCACTATTTTCCTATTTTTTGAAAAGGGGCTCCACATTTTCATTTTTCACATCATTTATCTGCACTAGGCTTTGCAAAATTTTTAAGTGACCTTGCCTGTGCCTCATGCATCTAATCAGTTTCCAAATTATAGTTTTAAAACATCTCCCTCTAAAATCTATCTTTTCCCTTCCCTTCTTTTTCTATTGCATTGATAATTGCACCTTCACACGGATGAGTATACAAGTAGCCTAAGTATTTCCCTGGCTTCCAATCTTCTGCTCACATTTGTTACACTTTTTCTAAATCATATCCATGATTATCTCATGTCCCTGGTCAAAAGTTGTAGTATTTTCTTTTGCCTACTGAATAAATCAGAACCCTTTGCCTCATTAGCTGAGGTCTACTAATGATTTGACTTCATTTGGCCTTAGAAACTTTTTCTCTTTCTATTTCTCTTTAGGAAATCCAGGGCCCAGTCAACCATGTCCATTGTTGTTCTTCAAACTCACCATCTTTTGCACTTACAAGTTGTGCCTCTGAGCTTTGCATGTTATATATATTCAATAGTTCAGGGAATCAATGCATCAATGAACAAATAATTAGGAACATGCTTTAGGAAGAAAATGCTGTGAAGACCCAAAGACAAGTCTTTTCCAGTATGTTTAAATTATCTCCAAAGGAACTAAGGGAAATTAACTCTACTTTAAGAGTTCACCAAGTACAGAACATGCAGTCTTTTCAATGGACACTTATGAGAAAATGTAATAAGACCACAGTTTAGTGGGCTGAACCACTTTTACTGAATGTGTTCAGCCGTTTTATTATATACATGTTTCAAACCTAGTATCATGGACTTTGCAATTCCAAATATGGACTAGGATAGCATGCATTTAAATATAACAACTAAAACACTTCTTACCTGACTCTCACCATTTCTATCTCAGGTTCTTGTTCATCATTTCTATGCTGTAAGTCCCAAAATCTATGTTGTCAGTCTTGGTTGTCCTGCTAGATTCCTGTCTGTGGTTTCCAACTGTCTTTTCTCTCTGCTCTCATTTGCTAAAAGTCTATGAGCATAATAAAGAAAAAGTCCTCTGAGAAGTTAAAAAAGAAAGCTGATGGGATTAAGAGCTAGTTCTGGAGAAATGACATTTGGTTTGAGACCTAAGGAGCGAGTAAGGTTATAGATGAAAGGGAAAAGCAAGGAGACCGTAGCTAGGATTTGTCGTGGTCTGGAATATGGCCAGTGGTCCAGTCCTTGGATGGTTAGGTGAATGTGGAAGGAAACAAATACCAGGAAAAGCAAAAGCAAGAACTTTTGGGCATCACAATCGGGGATCTGTACTTTTTGTGTATTCATAGTACGACTTGGAAGGGTCAAAGCAAGGTGTTGTCATAATCAGAATCACTTTTATGAAGCTATTCAGACAGCAGTACATAGAGAAAATTAGAAGGGTGAGGAAGACAGGTGCTCTTTTAGATATATTAATTGTTCCTTCAATTTTCAAAGCTCTAGTATTTCTTTGAAGTTTATTATTATCTTGTTACTAAACACCAGAGGAGGCATCATTTTGAAGGCATAGCTTTCCCAGAAGGCTTATAATTTTTCCTAGCAAAAGCAGCAAATTATAAACTCAGCATGAATGACTTGGACTGGAATACTAAATCAGCGATAGGAAAACTTCCGAACAGTCCAGTGAGTCTCTAAATGGAACATGAGGTTGGTTTTTTTTTAAAGACTTCTGGAGATGATTCGCCATGGTTCTTGTATGTGTCACTTTTGAATGACAGGATGTCTGTAGTAAAGCCTACGATAATCTATTCAGTATAGTGGCAGCAGCATGGCGGTATATTCAGAGGGAGAGAGTTTTTGGAAGGCAGAAGTGATCCCACAGTGAAGGGGAACAGGCTAAAAATGGCAGGAAAGGGCATGGGGCCAGTTACATCAATTTATATTTCAGGCTCTTACCTCAGCAACAGCAGGGTTTCTTAACTTTTTTTTTTTTTTTTTATCCCACAGCACACTTGAACCTGGAGGTAAAGTTCAGCATGTTTAAATTATGTTGATCAAAAAAAAAAAAAAAAAAAGAAAAGAAAAAGAAAAATATATATATACCGTCTTGATCTGTTTATTAACACATACAAAATGCAACCTCATGACCAAAAAATAAAACAAAACAAATTATTCTAATTTCTAATAAAAAGATAACAATTAAAATTCTTTAAAAAACTTACTTATATTTATTTTTCTACTTATTAGAAAAATAACATTTAATGAGATATCTGAGTTTGATTTAACATTTAATGAGATATCTGAGCTTGATGTTTTTAGAATATCTTCTTTTGCAAGGTTGAGTTTTGGAATCTTACATCTTCCATGGGTTCTAGCTGTGATTGATTTTTGTTTTTAATATTATTCATTGCAGAAAAGCTCGCTTCATACAAATATGATGTTGAGAATGGAATAGTATTTCTATTGCTATTTTTGTAACATTTGGAAATTCACACTTGAAAGGTAACCAAAAGGTTGTAATATCTGTTGTTGAATATTTTAATTACAATCCTCTGTCATTTCTTATTTCTGTTAACTCTTCCTCTTCTGTAATATTTAAATTGGCTGATGAACTTAAAACAAAGGGATTTCTCACCCAATCCAGAGGTGTGAAGTCAAGTATAAGTGCAGGAAAATATTTCTAAAAATTTGTATATAATAAAGCTAAACTTTATAACATTTGTTCAGTAAGATTTTTATGCAATTTACACCTTTTCACTAGTTCAAACATTTTCTCTTTTAATCCTTTCCTTCCAGAGCAGTAATTTTTCTCTGAAAGTATTAATTTTACCTGTAGATGTGAGAATGTTTTCATGATTTGCTTGTGTTGAGGGTCAGGGTCCTGGTTCCCAGAACCCAGTTGACCTGGTTCAATTGCTCTGCTGAGCTGGAAAGTTCAGCCAAGGCACTGCAGTAATTAATGGAAGGCAAAATTGAGTGGAAATAAAACTGGAGCGGCACAGGCAGCATGAATAGAGAGCAAGGGGACCCATACACCTTTCTGTGTTACCAAGAGATTTTGTTTAGGAAAATCAGAGAGAAAGTTTAGAGCACTTCCAAAGAGAGTTAGAAGTGGGTCCCTCTCATGGTGGAGAAAAGGTGGAAGATGGAGCGAAAGGGCTGCAGGGTGTAAACACTCCATTTGAAATTGCCTGCAAGTCTTTCATTGGCCTCTCTGCACCCCCAGGTAGTGTTACCTTTTCCTGTTGGTTATTGATGGTCTCTTTCTATTGGCCATTGGTTACTTAGGTTACCTCACACCCATCTTCTTATGGACACTGCAGACTCCCTGGTAGAGCCAGCCAGGTTTTCCTCCCACCTTCCTGAAGCCCTTTTCTTAGTGTCCGTTTTCACTCTGTGTATTCTTATGGACTGTATTGAAACACTGAAATGAATCTGCAAGAAATGCAGCTTTATTATACCAAAACTTGTCATAAAGTGAATCTCTTAATTTAGAACGTTGCATTTTTTTTAAAGGTTGATACTTCTTTTAATTCGTAAAATCTTGATGAAACTCTTCCTGCAGATAACCATCTCACCACCGTATGCAGTAAGACCTGCACGTGGGAAGCGTCCATTGAGGAACTTAATTCTGCAAATAATGGTGGTTGTGATGGCCTGCTTCTTATATAATTAATAATTTTAATAGTGTCGTCTAGGACCTTTTGTAATTCAGGAACTAATGATTTTTATCCTAGTACTTGTCTGTGTAGAAAATAGCATGTAAAAATAATTTCTGGATTCTTTTTTTGTGCAAGTGTAACAAACAAATCCTTTTACACCTCTGGACATGGACAGGGCTCCATCTGTACAAGTACTTATGCAGGAATCCCAAGGCAAGTTATTAGACTAAAGTAATTATTGATCCAATCAAAAATATCTTGCATCTTTGTTGTTGTTCAGAGTGATAAACAAAATAAAGACTATTGTATGATTTCTTCTTTACAGACAAATCTAGTGAATGCTAAAAGTTGGAGTTTATCACTTACATCAGTAGATTCATGCAACTGAATTGCAAACATGTATACTTCTGTGAGGTGAGATATTACTTGAAATTCTATATTTTCAGATAAATCCTTACTGTGCTGATAAGAAAGTGGAATTTTTAAAATTTCCTTTTCATATTCTTCTCCAAACATTGCTTTTATAATTGCACAGGGGAGCAGTAAAATAACGGATTCTGCAATTGCCTGAGATTTTTCACTTTCCTAGCTATGATTTCTGTAACTGTGTAACTCTCTTTTTGTGCTTTATTTATTGACTTCTATAAATCTATAATCCTGCTATTGTTGCATATTTGGTCCATATTTTTGCTCGGTTAGCATTACTGAATGCAAGACATTTGAAATATTCCACTGGCTTTTGGGAAAAGTGGGAATGTCTGGATTGCAAATGTCTCTTGAATTTTCCAGGAACCATAGCTTCATTTGCTAATGTTGTGCCACAAATTACACCTGCGGGACATGGTGGATTTTCTTTGCTAATGTGAAACTGAATGATAAAATTATCTTTCTGATACCGATGACTAACTGTTTTGAATTCAGTTGCCGATGTGCTGGATGAAGCAGCATTGTGTGCACTAGGGTCAACTTCTAATTTTTGTTTCTTTGCTAAAAACTTGCCCATTTTAATTGAATGCTACATAATGAAAATAAAAAATGCCAAATTAAAAATAATAAAAATAAGTAAATAAACAATTCATGATTTTAAAAACTAAATACAGGTATTAATGAAATACACATGGAAAATTTTCAAAACTAGGATTTGCAAGGTAATTGTGTCCAACTACTTCACTATCTCAAATCCAGAAAGAACTGTGTGCCACGTTTACTGTAAGCTACACTGTACTTCTCAGGCACAACGAGGGATTCCTGAGTCATACAGCTTCATTCACTTCAGATGATTTTAATGTATATCAGTGTTCAGCAGCAAATCCTTGTCAAATTGCACGGTCTCTGGATGTGTTGCAAAACCTTATTTTTCAAGGCTACATCCCACACACTTTAGAAATAAGCTGGTGTTTATTTATTATAACAATAAGACATTTATTTACTATAACAATGATATATTCGTGTAATCAATTTAAAGAAGCTTTTATTTTGATATATACACTTAATGTGCTTTGAACTTCTTTTGAAAATAATTTAATTAAGGATCTTTAAAAATTTTTCAGGGCACACCTGTTAAAAATCACTGAGCTAGAGGGTGAGTTTATCAATCAGTGTTTGGTTTGTTAAAAAAGAAACCCCTCTGGTGTTTAAAGCAATGAGAGATTTATCATAGGTGGTTTCAAAGCCTATGAAAGAGGTGGATGGTAGTACTTAGGCAAGGCCAATGGCTAGCTTTCAAGGAATCAGGAATTTATCCACTGCCAAGTCAGGATCTGTAGGAAACACGGAATGGTCACAGCTGCCTGCACCATCAGATCAGGTAGTCTAAATGGCAGTCAGTGCCTGGAAGCTATTTGGAAACTTCAGGTCTGCCACTTGCACAAGAGAATGTGAGTTCTGCTTATCTTCTGCCTTCCAGACCTCATGCTAGTGCTTGCTAAGGGTCCTGCAAATGCTATCTCTAGGTCGCTGTCCCTGTAATAATAAAGTGAATGTGAAGGGGCACGAGGTGAGATTTTTAACAAAAGATCTCTGGGTAGCTACCCTTCAAAGTCAGGCTACTGAGAAATAATGATCTTTGATTACAGAGTCTTGTATATGATAGTGGTTTGAAATTGTATTTTTGAACGAGGGCTTCCCAGCTAACAGCTATGCGTATTTTATAGTAACACAGAAAGAAGATGCACAGTGAGAAAGTGTCCTAAAAATATTCTCTCATGCATCCTTCCAGTAACAAGCCAGAAGGTTTATAGTCTAATGTGGAATTTCTCAAAGGTTGGAAATCCTTCTTCCAATCGGATAAAAGCATCCACAAATAGACCCATATGAAGCTAATTTATTCAGGTGATTTTTAATTTATTTAACTAATAATACTGAGCATCTACTGTGGACAGTCTAGACATGATGGATATTGGAAATGGAAAACACAATTTGAGTGGCCGAAGTATTTGAATAGAGTTCTATTTACTTACGCATTTTGCTAGGTTTAGGCATTTTTGTTTTCATTTCTTGTCTATTATAAATATATTCCTAACAAACAATTCTGCATGTAAGTCTTTCTCTTTCAGCTTAGTCTTTAATGCCTCGATCAAGGATTATTTGATTGAAAGGAACACAAATTTGTTCAAGTAAAAAGGTAGTTACAATAAGGACACAAGAGTGGTGAGCTGATGTGTGCAGGACCCGGTGCAATTTCTCCTTCCAGATCATCATGGAAGATGACACTGTCTTAGGCAGTGCTTTAGGAACATACGGTAGTGATGAGTGAGACACATCCCTGCTCCCCTGGGCAGTGCTCTAGGAACACGCAGTGGTGGTGAGTTAAGGGAGACACATCCCTGTTCCCCTGGGCAGTGCTCTAGGAAAGCACAGTGGTGGTGAGTTAAGGGAGACACATCCCTGTTCCCCTGGGCAGTGCTCTAGGAC
>CAUYPK010096764.1:0-11692 GCA_963574355.1 Loris lydekkerianus
ACCATGCTCATGGCTGGGAAGAATCAACATTGTTAAAATGTCCATACTACCCAAAGCAATATATAATTTCAATGCAATCCCTATTAAAGCTCCACTGTCACACTTTAAAGATCTTAAAAAAAAAAAAAACTTCGTTTTATATGGAATCAGAAAAAACCTTGAATAGTGAAGACATTACTCAGAAATAAAAACAAAGCAGGAGGAATCATGTTACCAGACCTCAGACTTTACTACAAATCGATAGTGATCAAAACAGCATGGTATTGGCACAAAAACAGCGAAGTAGATGTCTGGAACAGAATAGAGAACCAAGAGATGAATTCAGCTACTTACCATTATTTAATCTTTGACAAGCCAATTAAAAACATTCAGTGGGGAAAAGATTCCCTATTTAACAAATGGTGCTGGGTGCACTGGCTGGCAACCTGCAGAAGACTGATACTGGACCCACACCTTTCACAGTGAGATAGACTCTCACTGGATTAAAGATTTAAACTTAAGACATCAAACTATAAAAATACTAGAAAAGAGTGCAGGGGAAACCCTTGAAGAAATCGGTCTGGGCGAGTATTTTATGAGGACGACCCCCGGGCAATTGAAGCAGCTTCAAAAATACACTACTGGTACCTGATCAAACTAAAAAGCTTCTGCACAGCCAAGAACACAGTAAGTAAAGCAAGCAAACAGCCCTTAGAATGGGAGAAGATATTTGCAGGTTATGTCTCTGACAAAGGTTTAATAACCAGAATCCACAGAGAACTCAAACGCATTAGCAAGAAAAGAACAAGGGATCCCATCTCAGGCTGGGCAAGGGACTGAAGAGAAACTTCTCTGAAGTAAATACACATTTTTAATCAAGTACGTGCATTCCTGAAATCCTGCTATTGAAACGCACGTCTTCAGGTAAAGCAGCTTCTCTGTAGAATCACATGTCCACTGCAAAAAATGTGTTTTGCAATTATTCCTACCACACACTGTGGAGACGGGAGAGGCTGACATGTGTGAGCTGTGTTTGTTTGTTTATTTGTTTCAGTAGCGAAGCTCAGAAAGGTGGAGAGAGACCTGAGTTCATCTTCATAAGGCTTCTTTAACTCAGATCTTAAGAACACATGTTGAATTTATTTTTCAGTATAGGGCAGTGGTTCTCAACCTTCCTAATGCCTCCTAATGTCATGACCCTTTAATAGAGTTCCTCATGTTGTGGTGACCCCCAACCACAAAATTATTTTCATTGCTACTTCATAACTGTAATTTTGTTACTGTTATGAATTGTAATGTAAACATCTGATATGCAGGATGTATTTTCATTGACACAAAGGGATCTCAACTCACAGATTGAGACCCTCTGCTATAAGAATATTGTTATATAATGTAAATTAATTTCACCACTTTTTTCAATAGTTTAAATAGTTTATATTTTGTTTAATTCATATTTTTAAAAAGTAGAATCTAGGGCAGTGCCTGAGGCTCAAAGGAGTAGGGTGCTGGCCCCATATGCCAGAGGTGGCAGGTTCAAACCCAGCCCCGGCCAAAAACTGGGGGAAAAAAAAAAAAGTAGACTCCAATCAGCTGATCACATCTGATCAACTCTGAAGAAGCCTGGGGGCAGCAGGTGGGAGGAGCCTCCTGCACAAGACCCATGAGCACCTGCTTCCCCCGATGGCCCAGCCTGGGTGTTGCTACTTGCCATACAAAGAGCTAATGATGGAGACAGTGAGGATTGCCCAGGGAGAAAGAGATTTTAATGAAAAATACTTTGTTGGAGAAATAGCTTCAAATCCATCTCCCCCCCAGCCTGAGGTCAAAGGTGTTGGCAGTGGGCTGTGTGTGCAGGTCATGGGGTCTGCAAATGTCTGGGTGGTCTCAGCAGGGGGTGATTGGTGAGTCCATGGGGAGTCCATCCAGTCTGGTTGTTGGGCTTGACTGGTAAAATCTGGGGGAACAGAAATAACTTAGAGAGGGGTCATTGGCCAGACTGATTACAATTTTAGGAGGTGATGTCCATTTTTTCCAAGATGCTATGAGTCTTTATACTATAGGTAACCCATGTTTTGTCTTAATTTCTTCTTTCCTCTTCAGGATTTAAATACCGTAAGGAGAATAAAGGAAAGCAATGTGCAAATCAGCTATTCCTAAATTATCTCAACAAAGTGGTTGCTTCTACTTGGCTGAGATTTAAAATTCTTCACCAGGAGTCGACACGGTACGTTGTGCATCTCTGGAAGTGATTCCAGCGTTTGGTGCACACCAGGCAGGCGAGGATGGTGAGCCAGAAGCATCTTCCCCCAACGTCCTCAGTCTGGGGAGGCCGACCACCCAACCTGCGCAGTGACCCTTCCCACCCACACCACACAGTCAGGACACACGGGGGTAGCTACTAGGTCATCTTTTTATTAAAGCATCAATTTATAATGTGTTTTAAATAAGAAATAGGAAAAACCAATCTTGTGACAGCACATCCAGGGAGCTTCTGCAGCTGAGTGTCTGCCTGCAACTCCCGAGCCTCTGCCCCTCCCTCAGCCGCATGCAGGCTGTGCCTCAGCTACCCCTGCCTGGGAGGTGGCCAGCTCACCTCTCCCCGGAGTCCAGGTCTTACTGGACCTGAGACTCTCCTGACAACTTCGCTCTTCACTGTACACTGCCCCACTTCCAGATTTTCTGTCTTTTCCACCATAGCTCTAATGTACACTGTTGTTTTTATTCCCTATGTGTCATTGGGAAGTAAACTCCTTAATACAACTTTCCCACTTTGTTCATTATCATATTCACATTTCCTATAATAAATATTTGTTAATTAATTTAAAGCCTGAATTAATACTCAGCTTATTAATAAATTGATAAATGCATTATAAAATGTGTGGCAGCTCTACAGTCAGAGGACAGAGACCGTGTGATGCTGAGTGAGTTCTCTCAGGAATTTTTTTGCCAAGCCCCTAACTAGATAATCAGAATCTTAAACACATATGAATTGGGCTTATTCCCTTTGGGGTATAGAACATTATACCCAAATTTATTACAGAACATGAAAAAGAAAGAAATCTTTAGCTACATTTGTAGAAGCAAGGTCATTACTTTCTATTCTACAGTGATTATGATCTCTGAAATACTTCAGAAAAACTGGTTTCCAAGCATCGATATGAGTGTTCTATTTTGTTCTGGTGAAGGCCTTCCCACACATGCCCAGGAGAGCCACCAGCTGCATCTGTCACAGACATGGCATAGCCATGGTTATTTAGAAACATGTTTGCACATCCTGAAACCTTTCACATGTGCAGAGATGAGCTCTGAAGAATTAAAACTGGACTGGGCCCAAAAGCAAATCCTGGGGATTCTTCACCCCAGGAAAAATGCAGACTGTATAATGAATGCAATGTGTTTTGGGGGCAGTCAGAAACAAAACCACCACCAGAAACTCATGTTTTCAACGTCTTTGGCAAAAATGATATATAAACAGGAGATTTCTTTTAAGCAACTAGTCTCAGAATTGTTTATTTCGTTTTTCATTCTCTTAAAAGTGAAGGATCATCTATTTCATCAAAACACAGTGGAACGATTTTCTTCTTTCAGCAACAGAATAACAAAGACGCGTTGTTCACTGTGGCAGGAGCCAGCTGTCTTCCCCTCTTTCCTCCACGGAGGCCCCTCTGCACACGTGGCCACAACAGGCCTTTGTGCTTCATGGCTGGGAGTCAGAGCAGCACATGGCAAAACTCATTAGAAGTTTCTCTGTGGACACCATCCAGAAAGAAAAAAAGGACTTTAGATTTAGAGAAAAGGAAGGGCGGTCAGGGGATTCTAAAGCAGGTCTTCAAGATCAGCGGGGGCCTTGCACACCTTCCCCATGAACAGAGACACAGTGGTTGCTAACACAACACCCGTCCTACCCACATGTGCCACCTGAACCCGCTCTGTGTCTGTGGCTGCCCAGAGGCTGTTTCTCAATGATACACAAGCTTTTATTCTTCCTCCTGACTCAGGCCTGGCGGGTCTCCAGCAGGTCAGTGGCTCACGATCCTGATGCTCTGGGTTCTCCGGGCAGAGTTGGACATCTGTCCCTGGCCTGCTTCTCTCCTCAAGGCCTACAGAAAACAAGCAATTCTCACTATCATGTCTCTGGAAGTCACACATCCTTGGAGCCACAGAGCTGCCGCTCTACACTCCAAGACAGACTCACGAGCAGGTGGTAGCCTCTGTCTTTCTGGAGCTTCCCGTGGCAGGAGGTACAGAGGGAGCCCCTGTCAAGCAGCGTCCTTAGTTCCCAGGGACACATCATAGACTCTAGAGCTGGGCCAAGTTTAGGAGGCTCAAGAAACAGCATTTGAAGAAATGAAGGTTGGGTTAAAGTGCGGATGGGCGAGAAGTGAGTAGTGGGGTGAGCAGGGGTGAGCAGGAGGGAGGGAGGGGTGCTGGCCTGAAGCCCCGAGACAGGGACGGGAACAAGGGGGGTGTGGCCCTGGCTACCTCAGAGGCAGCCCACAGGGCAGTGTCCTAGACACCACTGAGCTGGGCTACCATGTGGGGGAGGGACCTGCCTGTCTCAACCCTCATCTTGAATATGAAAATAGTCAACAGGAAACACAGGTATTCTTGGGGAGACAGAGCAGCAGCTTCTCCTCCAGGGTGGAGGCCAGCAGACAAAGGGGGTTTAGGAGGTGGACTGGAGTAGGTAGCTGGTTGCAGGAAGCCAGTGAAGAGAAGTGCAGGGATCGAGGGGGTGCTAAGTCGTGGGCTGGACTTAGACATCTGGGAATGACGCTCAGTTGGAGGCCACATGTGCACACACACGAGGAGTAGCTCCAGGGTGAGGACGGACACTGAAGACGCGTGACGCTGCAGGGAACAGGCAGAGTTTTCAGAGAAAGAGCTGAGGAACTGAGGCCAGACAAACGCCCAATGTGTTGGGGCAGCGAGAAGACCACGGTCATGTGCGGGGAACTACAGAAAAACGCCTGGACAAGCAGGAGACACCACAAGGCTCATGAAAGCTGAGGGAGGATGATGTGAGGGAGGGAGGGAGGGAGGGTCAGCGCAGCCTGGTAGTGTCCGGCGCAGGCCACACGAGCACGGGACCCCCTGGAGGTGTCCAGGCGCTGGCCAGGTGAACACAGGGCCCCCTGGAGGTGGCTTTGTGGACAAAGTGGTGGCTTCAGAATGACAAGAGAAGAAAACCAGGTGAAAGGGAGCTGGGAATGAGTGAGCCACATGAAGATGAAGATTGCCCAATCCAGGGCGCTGAAAACCCTGGCACGGCGTCACTTTGTTGTACTTCCCAAGAACTGCCGAGATTTCCTGGTGGCTCACGGCAGTGGTGAGCTTTGGGGAGCCCTCTCTGTGCGCGTGGGAGGGATGTGCACCTGACAGCTTTTGTTCACAGTATGCAACGTGTCAGTGGCAGATGGGTCCCCCCAAACTCATACACTGAACTCCAAACCCCAAGGTGTTTAGACAGTGTTCAGAGGGGGCCTATAGGAGTGATTAGGCCATGATTAGGGTGGAGCCCTCATGAGCAGGGTCAGTGCCCTGAGCCACGGCTCAATGGCCCACAGCCCCTCCGCTGCCAGCAGACAGGGCCTCCCCAGGACCAGGCGTCCAGCTCTCTGGCATCAGGCCTCCAGACTCCAAATGCAGACACACCCTCTGTGGCCGTGCAACAGCTGGGTGGGCTGAGGCACCAGCATGTCTGTGCCGTGGGTCTCGGGAATCGAGTTCTCCCTGTCCCCCTCCCCAGAACTCTCTTCAGGCACTAGAAAGACACTTTGGACTATTCCAGCAGGATTGGGGATTTGCCTGTTTTCCCTTTAACTGCCCATTTTTTATTTATATATTCTGAGGACATATTTTTAGGTGCACTAGTATTTTATTGGATTAAAATCTAAATTTTACCTAGGTTAAGAATTAGTATATCATCCACAAATGGCTTTTTTACATAATAAAAAATTCTTCCTTATTTAGTAATATATATTTTCTTACTTTTGACCTCTCTGTGTCATATATAAAATGTGTCTTGTGTAAGGAACATATAGTTAAATTGTGTTATTTTAAATCTAATCCAACAATATTATGGGGTAACTGACAAATCAAGTTTATCCATATATTTATATAATTACAGTATGTTTGGATTTGAGTTTACTATTTTTTTATTTCATTTATAATGTGCCCATCTTCTCATTCCTTTAATTAGTTTTGCATTAGTCAAGTGTTATAATTTTAATTATTATTCTTTTAGTGAATACTTTGAAAACTAATACATGGTCTCTTCATTTATTTCTGGATATTACAAATTATTAATATAATTTTATCCATGTAGTATCTTAAGAAACTCAAACATGGCTGAGTTTAGAAGGCAGCTATGCTAACCTCTACACCTCTGCCTCCTTTTCATGCTGTTCCAATTCTACTGGATCTTAAATCATCGAACCTGTATTGTTCTCATTTAATAGACGTCTACACTTCTCTTCTGGTGCTCTTCTTTCTATCTGGTGCTTCTCTGGGATCACTGCCTTCTGCCTACAGCATTTTGTAAGCAATCTTGTAGTGCAGGTATAGAGCTGACAAGTTCTCTAAGTATCTGTTAGCCTGAAAAGTATTGTTTTTACCTTTATTTTTGAAGAATAGTTTATTGTTAGTTTTTTTTATGGTATTTTAAAATTTTATATTCTACTGTCTGCTAACATGCCGCCTCCTCCTCCCCATCCTCCTCCTCCCCATCCTCCTCCTCTGCCTCTTCCTTCTCCTCTTCATCCTCCTCATCCTCCTCCTCCTCCTCCTCTTTCTCCTCCTCCTGTTCACTATCGCTCTTGGTCCTTTAGTCTTTTAGTTTTTTCTCTAATAGATATTTTTTCTTTGTCTTTAGCTCTCAAAGGCTTTATAGTAATGGGAGTAGATATGACTTTTAATTGCCTATCTATAATTCTTCTTGAATGTTTAGGATGAAGGATTAAGCAGTTTGGGGAAATACAGTGGACCCTCTCCCTGCAGCTGACCACCCAAGGGGCTGCAGGGCAGCAGCCAGCAGCTAAGACGGCTTGGCCTTTCTCTTCATTTCCCCCTGTGTGTTTGTGTGTCTATTCTGGGTGTTTTTGTCACCAGGTTTTCTTCCAGATACTTTCTTCCGGCCTATTGTCCAGTTCACCAATATTCTCTTCAACTCTATCTCATTGCTGTTAAATTTATCTATTGTGTTCTTAAGTTATATTTTTTCAGTTTTACAATATCAATTTATATTTTTCAGTTATCTCAAGCAGTTCTCTGTAATAAATGTATCACCAATTTCTCTGTGTACACTGTGTTTATATTGATGTTATTTTCTGACAATTCTTTTATCCAGATAACCAGTGGACATGTTGCTGTTACCAGGAGTCCAAATATGAAATGATTTCTCATTGTGGTTTTGACTTGAATTTCAAAATGATGATTAGCAGTGTTGACCATCTTCTCAAATATTTTCCCATTTGAATATCATCTTTGGAGACATGTCTGTTCAAGTCCTTTGCTCATTTTTTTAATTAAGTTTTTTTTTTTCCTGTTGAGTTGCAGGAGTTTTAAATATAATTGCAATGTCAAAAAATAACCAGCAGAGTATAGAACTCAAAGGTGTTCTATTAATTACTTATAAGTTAAACTCTTAAGTACTTTGTTTTTTATACAATTACACATTATCTTCAAACCTGAAGTTCAACAGAATTCATGTGTGCATATATATATAAAAACATTCATTAAAGCCTATAATTGAATGTTGTGCCATGATGATCAGAGATTACACTTTCACTAAAACTTTTTGGTTTACCACGTTTTCTATAAAAGGGAAGGAATTACCACTCACTAGACCCACCCCACCTCTCTGCATGATAGCATGAATAGTCACGGAGATGTTGGCGTCCTCTTGGGAACAATCTGACCATTTGAAAACAGCACAATGTACTAAGGACCCGGGTATAGTTTATCTTGTGGGATAAGTTATTTTGCTGGTTTGGAAGTTTGCTGATGCAATAGGCCACAGCAAGTAGGTTGCATTACTGATGACAGAAATCTGTTCCTTCAAGACTTCCAAGTTATAAGTTGATATGGTGTGAATGTTGATGAGATCTCAGAATTCTTCTACTACCTTCTTTTGAAAACGTGTTTTTAATCTAAAAGGATATTAGCATTAAAAAGACTTACACAGTGAAAGCAAACTGTTAATCTATATATCCACTGCTCACTGATACTGCTGATCCATTCTGCTAACCCACATTTCTAGACTGATGTACCGTGAAGTTAAAAGTCTGGAGAACTCGGTGAAATATTTTAAAGCATTCATGTTAGTCCCAAATCTCCCTCGAATAGGCAATAACTTGTAAATTAACCCACTGGGGCCCAGAACTGGCATGTTCCCTTCATCTGAATCAACTCATTCACCAACTATTTATTGAACTTCTACTGTACATGTGTGTCAGGCTCCACAACAGGTTGGAGGAATTCAACAGTGGGTGGAAAAAAAGGGGGAAAAAACACCCTAACCTCATAGGGACTTAAATTTTAATGGGGGAAAAGGAAGCAATTAGAAAAATAGGTATAATTAGTTAAAAATGATCTAGTATATTAGTCAATGGTAAAAGCTACATCAACAAAGAAGATAACCAGTCAGGTAAAGGAGCCAAGTGGTGCAGGACAGGTGCACTTCTAGAAAGAGAGGGGCTACCAAGAAAGATATGAACATAACCCTTGAGAGGGTGAGAAAACTGGCCATGTGCTCACACCAGGGTAGAGGGGAAACCACGGCCAAGGCCTCAAGGCAGGAGCACTGTGCGTTCAAGGAATTCCAAGGAGGCCAGGGAGGCTGGAGCAGGAGGGCTGAGGGGCAGTTGGGGATGAGATCAGAAAGGTTGAGGTGCAGGCCTCCCGATGCTCAGTGAGGACTTTGGATCTTCTCACAGGGATGCAGAGCTGTGCAGATTTAGGCAAAGACGCAGGATGGCCTGGTCTTTAGGACTGAGGCATCCCTCTGTAGGAAGGGAAGGGGGAAGCAGGCTGCAGTGGAGGTGAGTGGTCACTGTGGCTCAGACCCAGTGTGACAGAGGAGGAAGTGGGTGTGTGACATGTGAGACACAGTGGAGTCCAGGGAAAGGACGGAGGGGTTGTCACCTGAAGGGACTGTGGTTGCAGATGGAGTGGACTGGCCGAGGCTGAGGAGGATGGGGGGGTGAGAGCTCAGCTTGGACGTATCACACCTGCAGGCCTGTCAGACATCTCAGTGGAAAATCTCAGGAGTCGCACTTGTTTGAGTGCCATTTTCAGTGGAGTGGTCCGATCCCCAGACGTAAGTTTCAGAGTCAATGGGAGGAGGATGGCATTTAAAGCCAGGTTTGAGAAAAGAAGCAGGTGAGGAATGAACCTGCAGCTTCTTCCATGTTTGGAAGCAGGGCAGAGCTGGGAGCTGGGAGCGGGGAGGCTCAGTAGGGACCATCACCAGTGTTGTCGTGCAGCCTTCCCAACACTGCCCCGGTCACACAGGGATGACAGCGGATGGGGGTGAGGCTTGTGGGAAGGTGAAGCAGCTCGATTACGAGACAGTGAATGTAGAGCCCTTTCCCAGGTTTGGGGGGGGTGGAGGATGACAGAGCCAGCAAAGGGAGGGGCTGACAGGCTGCTCTGTTCTGTCTGATGACCTGGCAAGTGACGCCCTTGTCTGCCCTGGGGAGTGGTCCTGAGCCAGTGGCTCCTTTCCCATTTCCGCAGCAGGTTCATCGCAAGGACATGCCTGGTCTCCTCCCTCGTGGCAGAGGCTGCCGGCCGGGAATTAGGGCCCACACCCTGGGAGCAGGGTCGGGGAAGCTGGGTCAGTTCAGTAAGGCCAACCCCGGTGATCACAGTGATGGAATCCACCGCAGCCCCTGGGGACCATGTCCCTGGTGCCTCCCGCTGTGGCCCTGTGGCCTCAGGATGGTCTGTGTGATCAACACAACAAATATGATGGCCCTTCCAGGAGTCAGTCACCAAACATGACGGCCCTTCCAGGAGTCAGTCACCAAAGACTGCAGCTTCCTGTAAAGCTGGTCCTTCTCCTCCAGGCACTGTCTGGGGTCAGGCTGCCCATCAGGAGGCCATCCTGTGGAGGGGTCACACCATGGGCATTGAGGGCTTGTGTGAACCACAGGCCCAGTGCAGACAGCACAACCCCAGGGACCACCCTGCTAAGTTGCTGCTGATCTCTGACCCCTCAGAAGCCATGAGACAGATAACGGTTTTCAACCTGCTACGTTTGGACAGAATTGTTACACAGGGATGCTGACGGACACAGGAACAGATGGGCTCAGCAGACAGAAGTTCTTGTCAACCTGGACGTGAGTTTCCTTTGGAGGCTGAGTTCCTATTAGGGAAGAAAGACACAGAAGAATCTGGAACACTCAAAGTTGATGCTTTTTGTGTATTTTATTTCTGTGTCCTGGGGACCTGGGTTCAGGCAGAGGGTCCGTGTCCTGTGACTCTGAGCACACGAGAGGGCATATTGGTCACACGCAGCCACCCTCCCTCAACTCCTACCAGTAACCAAGTCTGTTCTCATCATCCTGTGAGAGTTCAGTCCCCACAGGCTGCTCCTATCCTGCTGAAGGGGCAGAGGGGAACACAGAAGCTGGCCCCCGACCCTTGTGGAGCCCATAGCCCACAGTGCCTCCCTGGCAGGTGACATTGTTTAACATTCACATCAGACCAGCGATGCCACTGGCCTGGCAAGGACATGGTGGCCTCAGAGGACATGTGGCTGGTTGCAGGTCAACAGACTGAGACTGTGGGACTATGGCAGCACCAGCCGCAGAACAGATGACGAGAGAGAGACAAGTAGTGGTCAGAGAAAGCTGCCCGTCCTTGAGGTTTCCATCAGCTCCTCCAACCAGGGCCTGCTGACCCCTCCCGGCCCAGACGGCCTCTCCTGGCACCACTGCTTGCTGACCAGCTGTCCCATGAACTGGCTCCAACTCCAAAGCCTTCCCCTGCTGCTATTGCAGAGAGGACTCAGGGCGGGACCAGGAGGAGCAGAGGGCAGCATCGGGGACGCCAGGTCTCCGGCAGGGTCCTGAGGAGAAGGGAGGAGGAGTGAGGCCACATCGCAGGTCCTGCTGCCCCCGTCCCTACACCCGTGCACCCCCTGAGTTCTAGACTCAGGAGAACTCACTAGACTATCAACCTCCCGAGACCCAGGGAGGCTTCACTCTGCCGGCCTGCAGTGTACAGAGGTGGCTTCCGCTTTGAGTCCATTTCATGTTTTTAAGAAGAAAATCAAAACCTCACACACTAAGTTCTCATACTGTAACTCCTGGAAATTATTCTAGAGTCAAATATTTTTGCCTGTTTTTTAAGGGAAAAAAAAAATACAGTGATTTCCTGCAGCTCTAGGAGTGTTGCCAGCAGCCGGGGGTTTCAGCTCCTCCCGCCTGAGCCTTGGACAACGTGGCAGCTGCCGGAGCAGATGGGGGTGTGAGGGTGGGTAGCACCAGGCAGGCAGCACCAAGGGGGACAGCACCAGGGGGACAGCACCAGGCAGATAGCACTGAGGGGACAGCACCAGGCAGGCAGCACCAGGGGGACAGCACCAGGGGGACAGCACAAGGGGGACAGCACAAGGAGGACAGCACAAGGGGGACAACACCAGAGGGACAGCACCAGGCAGATAGCACTGAGGGGACAGCACCAGGCAGGCAGCACCAGGGGGACA
>CAUYPK010096765.1:0-21443 GCA_963574355.1 Loris lydekkerianus
ATCATCATACACTAGTTTCAAGCAAACAGCCCACAGAATGGGAGAAGATATTTGCATGTTATATCTCTGACAAAGGTTTAATAACCAGAATCCACAGAGAACTCAAACGCATTAGCAAGAAAGGAACAAGGAATCCCATCGCACGCTGGGCAAGGGATATGAAGAGAAACTTCTCCAAAGAAGACAGGTGCGCGGCCTATAGACATATGAAAAAATGCTCATCATCTTTAATCATCAGAGAAATGCAAATCAAAATTACTTTGAGATATCATCTAACTCCAGTGAGACTAGCCTATATCACAAAATCCCAAGACCAGAGATGTTGACGTGGATGTGGAGAAAAGGGAACCCAGAAATGTTTTTAATTGGCTTGTCAAAGATCAAATAACGGTAAGTAGCTGGGTTCATCTTTTGGTTCTCTATTCTGTTCCAGACATCTACTTCTCTGTTTTTGTGCCAGTACCATGCTGTTTGGATCACTTTCGATTTGTAGTATAGTCTGAGATCTGGTAGTGTGGTTCCTCTGGATTTGTTTTTATTTGTGAGTAATGTCTTGGCTATTAGAGTTTTTTTCTGATTCCATATAAAACAAAGCATTGTTTTTTCAAGATCTTTAAAGTATGACAGTGGAGCTTTAATAGGGATTGAATTAAAATTGTGTATTGCTTTTGGTAGTATGGACATTTTAATAATGTTGATTCTTCCCAGCCATGAGCATCGTATGTATTTCCATTTGTTAATATCTTCAGCTATTTCTTTTCTTAGAGTTTCATAGTTCTCTCTATAGAGATCTTTCACGACCTTTTTTATTTAAACTCCAAACTGTTTCATCTTCTTTGTCACTACTGTAAATGGAATAGACTCCCTAACTAATTTTACAAATAACGATTGTT
Organism: Loris lydekkerianus; assembly: GCA_963574355.1. NCBI lineage: Eukaryota > Metazoa > Chordata > Mammalia > Primates > Lorisidae > Loris > Loris lydekkerianus. Next base: position 894 of record CAUYPK010096765.1, read on the forward strand.
GGTATATATAAAGGCTACCGATTTATGAATGTTGATTTTGTAACCTGAGACACTGCTGTATGTCTTGTTCACTTCTAAGAGTTTTGTAGTAGAATCTCTGGTGTTTTCCAGGTATACAATTATATCATCTGAAAAATGCAAAAGTTTGATCTCTTCTGACCCTATATGGATACCCTTGATTGCCTTTTCTTCTTTAATTACGATGGCTAAAACTTCCATTACAATGTTAAAGAGCAGTGGATATAATTCGTAGCCTTGTCTGGTTCCTGATATGAATGGAAATCATTTCTACCTAACTCCGGTCAATATGATATGGGCTGTGGGATTGCTGTACATAGCCTCTATCAGTTTAAGAAACGTCCCTTCTATACTAATTTTCTTAAGTGTTATGATCATGAAGGGATGCTGGATATTATAAAAAGCTTTTTCTGCATCGATTGAGAGAATCATATGGTCTTTGTTTTATAATTTGTTTATGTGCTGAATTATACTTATAGATTTACGGATATTGAACCAGCCTTGAGACCCTGTGATAAAACCAACTTGGTCATGATGTATAATTTGTCTAATGTGTTGCTGGATTTTGTTTGTTAGGATCATATTCATTAGTGATATTGGTCTGTAATTTTCTTTTCTTGTTGGGTCTTTTCCGGCTTGGGGATCAGGGTGATCTTTGCTTCATAGAACGTGTTTGGTAGTCCTCCTTCTTTTTCTATATTTTGGAATAGGTTGAATAATATAGGTACTAATTTCTCTTTAAATGTTTGGTAGAACTCTGACGTGAACCCATCTGTTCCCGGGCTTTTCTTTTTAGGGAGATTTTGTATGGTTGATGCTATTTCACAACTTGATATTGGCCTGTTCTACATTTCCACTTGATTCTGGCTAAGTCTTGGAAGGTGATGTGCTTCCAAGTATTGGTCAATTTCCTTCAGATTTTCATATTTCTGAGAATAAAGTTTCTTGTAGTATTCATTAATATTTTTTTTAATTTTAGAGGAGTCTGTTGTTATTTCATCTTTGTCATTTCTAATTGATGATATTAGAGATTTTACTCTTTTTTTTTCCTGGTTAGGTTAGCCAAAGGTTTATCTATTTTATTGACCTTTTCAAAAACCCAACATTTTGATTTATTTATCTATTGTATAATTTTTTGGTTTTCAATTTTATTTAATTCTCGTCTAATTTTGCTTATTTCTTTTCTTCTACTGGGTTTGGGGTAGTAATGTTGTTCATTTTCCAGTTGCTTCAGATGTCTCATTAAGTTGTTAACTTCCTCTCTGTTGTCTTGAGGAAGGCTTGCAGTGGTATAAATTGTTCTCATAGGACTGCCTTTGTGGTATCCCAGAGGTCCTGATAATTTGTGTCTTTATTGTCGTTTTGTCCCAAAAATTTGGCAATTTTTTTCTTAATGTCATCTCCGACCCAGTTGTCATTCAGCATAAGGTTATTTAACTTCCATGTTTTTGTATGAGTGTGCATATTCCTGTTGTTACTGAGCTCAAGTTTTATTCCATGGTGGTTTTAGAATATGCAAGGAATAATTTCTATTTCTTTAAATTTACTGAGGTTAGACTTGTGACCTAAGATGTAATCGATTTTGGAGTATTTTCGGTGGGCTGATGAGAAGTATGTGTATTCAGTTTTGTTGCGATGAAATGTTCTGTATATGTCTGCTAAATCCAAATGTTGGATGGTTAGGTTTAAATCTAAAATTTATTTGCTGAGGTTCTTATTGGAGGATCGATCCAACACTGCCAAAAGAGTGCTGAAATCTCCAACTGTTATGGAGCTGGAGGAACCTTTAATTTTCTTAAAGTAAATAATTTTTAGCCTAATATTATATATTTTACTAAGCTAAGATTCAAAATCAATGGAGAAATCAAATCGGATCTGCATACCCTGAGGAAATATGCCATGACAAGACAAGATCTATAGGAAATAAGTAGATCACTTCTCCACACTCTCTGAGTGAGTATCACAATGGACTACTATTAAAGTAAATACCCATAAATTAAATGTCAAAACCTAACTTCCAATATGGTGGAAAGGACAAAATAAGCTGAGTATTTTCACAAAATAAAATGAATAGAAGTCCACTACACTTATCAGTTCTCTCAATAAATGTAAATATCTTGAATTACCCTCTGAAGGGGCACAGTCTGGCTGATTGGATAAGAAAAAGCACAACCAATCTATATGCTGTTTCAAGGAAAGACACTTAACCACACAAAAGAAAACAAGACTCAGGGGATAGGGTTGGAAAACAATATTTCATGCAAATTGAAATCAGAATAAAGAGAGGTTGTAATTTTGTTCTGAGATACTGGTAGATTTAAAGTAACTAAAATTAAGAAAGACAAAGATGGTCGTTTCATACAGGTGAAAGAAACATAAAAAAATGGGCATTTCAAATCTAAGTATTTATATACCCAAGTTAAATTCTCTCCAGTTTATGAAACAGCACTTAATTGGTCTGAGAAATATTATATCCTGTAACACAAAAACACCTGGGGATGTTAATGTCCCTCTGACAGACCTAGAAAGAGCCTCTAAACAGAAACTAAACAAAGATACTAGGGACATAAATGTGACAACAGAACAAAGGGAATTCATAGATATTTACAGAAAACACCATTCCAAAACTAAGGAATATATGTACTTCTCATCATCCCATTGAACATACTTCAAAATTGATCATATACTAGGACACAAATAAAACCTCAAAAAATGAAATGCATTGGAGCATTCTCAGACCACAGGGCAAGAAAGGTGTAACTCAACTCAAACAAAATCTTCATCTCCACACAAATGCATGGAAATTAAACAACCTTATTCTGAACGACAAGGAAGAGATGAAGGAGGATTTTATTATATTTCTCAAAAATAAAAAAAAAAATGAAGCTACAAATTACCCAAACCTATGGGATACTGCAAAATCAGTCCCAAGAGATAAATTTACAGCATTAGATACCTACATTTGTTAAAACATTGTTTAAGTACTCCAACTCCATAGACTCAGCCAGAAAGAATTACAAATTTGGAACTGAAATGCCATCAGCTATATGAAATCTTCTCACAAAGAAAGGTCTGGGACCTGATGGCTTCACATCAGAATTCTACCAAACCTTTAAAGAGGAATTAGTACCAATATTACATAACCAACTTTGATACATAGGAAAAGAAGGAATACTTCCCAAAACATTCTATGAAACAGATATCACCCTGATCTTTAAACCAGGAAAGAACCTGACTAAAAAAACTGTAGACCAATATAATTAATTAATATCAATGCAAAAATATTCAATAAGATTCTAACAAAAATAATTCAACAACACAGTAAAAAAATTGTACAACATGATCAAGTTGGTTTTATATCAGGTTGGTTTACCATATGTTAATCTATAAATATAATACATCACATAAATAAAATAAAAGATAGGGACCATATGATACTTTCAATTGATGCAGAAAAAGCTTTTGATACTATCCATCATTCTTTCGTGATCAGAACACTTAATAAAATAGGCTTAGACGGGTCCTTTCTTAAACTGATAGAGGCCATACGCAGCAAACCCACAGCCAATATGATATTCAATGGAGTAAAATTGAAAACATTTCCACTCACATCAGAAACTAGATAAAGATGTCCACTGCCTCCACCGCTACTCAAAATAGTAATGGAAGTTTTAGCCATCACAATTAGGCAAGAGAAGCTGATCAAGTGTATCTAAATGGTGTCAGAGGAGATCAAACTCTCACTCTTCACAGATGATATGGTTTTATACCTGGAAAACCACAAGGACTCAACTACAAAACTCTTAGAAGTGATCAAGGAATAGAGCAGTGTCCCAGGATACACGATCAGTACTTACAAATCAGTAGCTTTTATTTATGCCAACAATAGTCAAAATGGAAATATAGTCAAAGACTCTATTCCATTTTCACTAGTGCCAAAGAAGATGAAATATATGGGAATTTATCTAATAAATGACATGAAATATCTTTATAATGGGAATTATGAAACTCTGAGAAAAGAAGTAGCAGGAGATGTTAAAAATGGAGAAACAAAAAATACATAAGGCAGAGGCGGAGCATGATGGCGGTCAGGACGGATGTATAGCCCACCTCTCCCAAGTCATCAGGTGAGAGGAAAAAGGGTCTAGACCTTCCCTGTGTGTAAATTATTGGAGTATACTGACAGCTGAAGACTCTCAGCGAAATGGCAAATTGCTTTTCATGACAGGTAATTTAAAACCACAGACTCTGTTGTAGAGATTCTCCCCTGCTCGGCCGTGCCGGCGAGCAGGCCCCTTCCCCACGTAGGGCAGCAGCTTGTAAATGCTGACAAAACGCAATTGACAAATATTTATTCCTGAACAAAGGGAGGCATCCGAAAGGAGAGCCAGTCAAAACCATGGGGAGCTGGGCAACCTGTTAGACAATTGAGGGGAAGGGATCCCACCTGGGAAACAGACATTTTGAACTACCTCAAAGGGTGGGCACCTTTCCCCCAGGGGTTGGAAAGGGCTGGCGGTTCAGGCTGCGAGGCGAACTGGCGGGTGCCACCCCAAAAGGGAAACTCTGAAAAAACTGCTTCAGCCGCTAAAACCGTGAACCCGGCTTTAGCCGTGAAAACTGCCACTGGAGCCACAAACCCACCAGTGACCGAGGGAACCCAGCAGCACCTCCCCCACACATAGCCGATAGCAGTCACCAGCTTGCAAGAGAAACTAGGAGCAGAGTGGAAAGATTTGGGAAGCGTGGACACCTGCACTGAGAGGGAGGGTCAGTCACAAGTGCTGTCTGAAGAACAGCCAAACACAATTTTTAGGCGACAAACTTTTACAGAAATTCAAAAAAGGCGATGGGCCATGGAAGGTGGTTACCATGGTAATAGTATAAACTGTGAATCAGGTATAATCCTGGTAACCACTCACAGCGCCATCTGGTGTCCTGAAAGTATATTGCAGTATGAATATTTTCCTGCGAAGGTTGATTTCTACAGCAGACGTATATTTGTGTATAGTGTATAGCTGTATATTTCTAAGCACAACAGAATTTTTGTAGTTGGTGCCTTTTTTTTCCTTTTTTTTCTTGTTTTGTTTTGTTCTGTTTTTTTCCTCACCATTTTCTTGGAGAAGCTTTTGATAATTTTTTTTACTTTTTATATAGATATATTTTTTATTTCTATGTTTTCTAACTTCAATTTCTTCTTTCTTCTCTGTTGAAATTTCTATTAACACCACTTTTTTCTCTCTCTCTTTTTTTTCTCTTTCTTTTAATTCTTTTAATTATTGTACAATTATCACCATCTTTATTGCAGTTGTTTGTATGATGCTGTTGTCATGGGTGTTGTCTGTATGTCTATGTGTTTCTGTCTGTTTCTGGTAGACTTTGTATCTGTTTATTTGTTCATTTGCTTTCAACAAGCTTGGTGTTACAATCTGCAACTCTGAGCTCCCAGAATTCCCCTCCGCTTTCACTCTCAGGCCTGGAGGCCTGCCCCCCAGGAGTCCAGATTCTTGGGTGAACTCTCGAGACCAGTAGACAGGACCTCGACTGCAGCTGGCCAGTGCTGATTCTGCAGCACAGGAGTGAGGAGATGACAGTTGGCAAAGAGGGAACCACACTGGAGGGGTGGTTCCCTGAGGTGTAGAGCAACCGCTGACTTCAGCAATAACAAAGCACACCCCCAGATATCCCATAGCCAATCCTCCTGTCTCCCTGGGCAACCAGATGAGGCTGAGCATCTTCACAGATGGCAACCACCACAGAACTGACCTAGGACTGAAACACAGGCCCTGTGAGTAAAGGGTTTGCCTGAGGTGGAACTGTCCTGGGTGGAACACAGGGACTAGAAAACGCACCCACAGAGCCGGGAAACTCCCAGGGTGGGGATGATCTAAAGGACCACTTTACTGAGCCTAAGATGCACCTGGAACTCAGGGGATCACCAGCCTATAGACAAAGAAGGCCAAGAGGCTACAGCTGACAACTAATCATGCTATGAATACAAACACAGGAGTAAAAACAGGGATCGAGACACAGGTTCTGGGAACTCAAATCAGCCTCTCCTCTGCAGAGGAATCTAGCAGGGTCAGAAATAAATTCCCAAAGGGTTGTTCTGTTCACCCAGTAACATAAACTAAGGGTGGGGCTGGAACTGAGTGAACACCTTCACCCTTCATCAAGTGCCCAAGGTTGACAGGCCTCACCACGTTCTGATGGATGAAAACAGAGAGCAACAGCCTGGACGAGCAGAAACATACTACCCCGTGATTTAGGCAGCAGCAAACCTCTGGAATATCTGCTCACTGCAGACAACTGACTGAGTCACAGCCCTGTGGGGCTAACAGTGACTGGGTGTGACAGAGCTGCAAGGTGGGGAAGGAGGCATCAACCATCCCAGACTGATCTACTTGCTGGGTGGCTTCTCCTGACTCCACGCAGCACTGGAGTAAGCCATATTAAAGCAATCACCAGACCCCTGTGATCCAGTTCCAGGAGACCTCTTAAACTCTCCCACCTGAGACAGCTGCTGACTGAGACAATAGATTTGGACCTTTTGAACTGAGCTAACCACCTGGGGACTATCCAGGTAGTGCCATGGGTGTGTTGTTGTAGGAAGGTTTGATTTTCCTGTTCCATTTGTTGCCTGTGGTGGGTGGGGTGACTTAATTGCTGGTATTTCTCCACAACCGAGACTACAACCCAGAGTAAAACAGAGTAACTGTTTCACTGGGTCAAACAGACACCAGCTGAAAACAAGACAGAACAACTTAGCCCCTCTACACAAAACAGGGCCCCAGTTTCTCAGGCCACAACATTGTACGGGTCTCCAACAAATCACCAGAAGAGAAATCAAAGGGAGTAAAACAATCATGGGGCAGAATCAGTGGAAACACTCTGGTAACATGAATAACGAGAATAGATCAACCCCCCCCAAGGAAAGTTATGGCAGATGTAATTGAAGATCCCATTCACAAACAATTGGAAGAGATGTCAGAAATCGAATTCAGAATTTGGATGGCAAACAAGATTACCAAAATGGAACTAGAAATTCGAGGAGAAATTCAATAGCTGTCTCAATAATTTAATGAATTTAAAGACAAAACCACCAAAGACTTAGACACACTGAAGCAAGAATTTGCAGCCCTCAAAGATCTAAAAAATACAGTAGAATCCCTCAGCAACAGAATGGAGCAAGCAGAAGAAAATATTTCTGACACTGAAGATAAAGCCTATGAACGCTCCCAAGCTCTCCTAGAGGAAGAGAAATGGAGAGCGAAAACAGATCATTCTCTCAGAGAGGTCTGGGATAATTCGTAGAAGGCCAATATACGAATAATTGGAATTCCTGAAAATGATGCGGTTGCTTTGCTGAACACAGAGACCCTTCTATATGAAATTATGAAACAGAATTTGCCAGACATGCCTAGATAATCTGAAATTCAGATAGCAGACAGTTTCAGAACCCCAGCACGACTCATCCCCATTAAGACATCCACCAGGCATATCATAATAAACTTCACTAAAATTAGTATGAAGGAGAAGATTCTCAAAGCTGCCAGAAGAAAGAAAGCCATTACATACAAAGGGAAGAACATTAAAATGACTGCATACCTCTCTGCTGAAACTTTTCAAGCAAGGAGAGGGTGGTCATTGACTTTTAATCTTCTAAAACAAAACAACTTCCAACTCAGGATCCTGTATCCAGCTAAACTTAGTTTCATCTATGATGGAGAAATTAAATACTTTAATGACATTCATATGTTGAAGAAATTTGCCACAACCAAAGAAGCTCTTCAGGATATTCTCAGACCTATCCTCCATAATGACCAACCCAATCCTACACCACAAAATTAAACTCACTCAGGAACTTCTGATCAAACTTGAACATCCACAATGGTGAAAGGATTCAAAATGCCCACTGGACCTTTGAAAATTTGGACACCCAAAACTTCACCAGACTTATCATTATTCTCCATTAAAGTGAATGGCTTAAACTGTCCTCTAAAGGGCATAGTTTAGCTGACTGGATACAAAAACTCAAGCCATATATTTGCTGCATACAAGAATCACATCTTAACTTAAAAGACTAATACAGAATCAGGGTGAAAGGATGTTCATCCAAATTTCAGGCTAATGGTAATCAGAAAAAAGCATGCATTGAAATTTTATTTGCAGATACAATAGGCTTTAAACCAACAAAAGTAAAGGAGGGCACAAGAATGGTCACTTCATATTTGTTAAGGGTAATACTCAATATGATGAGGTTTCAATCATTAATATCTATCCACCCAACAAGAATGCACCTCAATTTTTAAGAGAAACTCTAACAGACATGAGCAACTTGATATCCTACAGCTCCATAATAGTCTAAGATTTGAACACTCCTTTGGGAGTATTGGATAGAAACTCCAACAAGAAGCTGAGAAAAAAAATTTTAGATTTAAACCTAACCATCCAGCATTTGGATTTAGCAGATATCTACAGAACATTTAATCCCAACCAAACTGAATATACATATTTCTCATCAGCCCACGGAACTTACTCCAAAATTGATCACATCTTAGGCCACAAGTCTAACCTCAGTAAATTTAAAAGAATAGAAATTATTCCATGCATCTTCTCAGATCACCATGGAATAAAACTTGAGCTGAGTAACAACAGGAATCTTCAATCTCATGCAAAAACATGGAAGTAAATGACCTTATATTGAATGATAGCTGGGTCAGAGACGAGATTAAGAAAGAAATTACCAATTTTTTGGAACAAAATGACAATGAAGACACAAACTATCAGAACTTCTGGGACTCTGCAAAGGCAGTTTAAAAAAAAAAAATTATAGAACTGCAAGCCTTCCTCAAGAGAACAGAAAGAGATGAAAATAAAAACTTAATGGGACATCTCAAGCAACTGGAAAAGGAAGAACATTCCAACCCCAAACCCAGTAGAAGAAAAAAAAATAACGAATATTAGAGCAGAAATAAATGAAATTGAAAACAAAAGAATTATACAACAGATCAGTAAATCAAAAATATGCTTTTTTGAAAAGGTCAATAAAATAGATAAACCTTTGGCCAACCTAATCAAGAAAAAAAGAGTAAAATCTCTAATCTCATCAATCAGAAACAATAAAGACAAAATAACAACAGACTCCTCAAAAATCCAAAAAATCCTTAATTAATATTACAAGAAACTTTATTCTCAGAAATATGAAAATCTGAAGGAAATTGACTTAGAAGCACATCACCTTCCAAGACTTAGCCAGAATCAAGTGGAAATGCTGAACACGCCCATATCAAGTTTGGAAATATCATCAACCATACAAAACCTCCCTAAAAAGAAAAGCCTGAGACCAGATGGTTTCGCGTCAGAATTCTAACAATCCTTTAAAGAGGAATTAGTACCTATATTATTCAACCTGTTCCAAAATGTAGAAAAAGAAGGAAGACTACCCAACACATTCTATGAAGCAAACATCACCCTGATCCAAAAACCAGGAAAAGACCTAACAAGAAAATAAAACTATAGACCAATATCACTAATGAATATAGACGCAAAAATATTCAACAAGATCCTAACAAACAGAAACCAGGAACACATCAAACAAATTATACATCATGACCAAGTCGGTTTTATTTCAGGATCTCAAGGCTGGTTCAATATATGTAAATCTATAAATGTAATTCAGCACATAAACAAATTAAAAAACAAAGACCATGTGATTCTCTCGATCGATGCAGAAGAAGCTTTTGATAATATCCAGCATCCCTTCATGATCAGAAAACGTAAGAAAATTGGTATAGAAGGGACATTTCTTAAACTGATAGAGGCTACCTACAGCAAACCCACAGCCAATATCATATTGAATGGAGTTAAATTGAAATCATTTCCTCTCAGATCAGGAAACAGACAAGGCTGTCCACCTTCCCTACTCATTTTTAATATTGTAATGGAAGTTTTAGCTACTGCAGTTAGGGAAGAAAAGGCAATCAAAGGTATACATATAGGGTCAGAAGAGATCAAACTTTTGCTATTCACAGATATTATGATTGTATATCTGGAAAAGTCTAGAGATTCTACTACAAAACTCTTAGAAGTGACCAAGGAATACAGCACCGTCTCAGGTTACAAAATCAAAACTCACAAGTTGGTAGCCTTTATATATATCAACAACAGTCAAGTTGAAAAAACAGTTAAGGACTCTATCCCCTTAACAGTAGTGCCAAGAAAGATGAAGTATTTGGGAATTTATCTAACAAAGGATGTGAAAGATCTCTATAAAGAGAACTATGAAACTCTAAGAAAAGAAATACCTGAAAATGTTAAAAAATGGAAAAACATACCATGCTCATGGTTGGGAAGAATCAACATTGTTAAAATGTCCATGCTACCCAAAACAATATATAATTTCAACGCAATCCCTATCAAAGCTCCACTGTCATACTTTAAAGACCTTGAAAAAGCAATACTTCGTTTTATATGGAATCAGAAAAAACCTTGAATAGCCAAGACACTACTCAAAAATAAAAATAAAGCAAGAGGAATCACACTATGAAAACTCAGACTATACTACAAATTGATAGTGACCAAAACAACATGGTATTGGCACAAAAACAGAGAAGCAGATGTCTGGAACAGAATAGAGAACCAAGAGATGAACCCAACTACTTACTGTTATTTAATCTTTGACAAGCCAATTAATAACATTCAATGGTGAAAAGATTTCCTATTTAACAAATGGTGCTGGGTGAACTGGCTGGCAACCTGCAGAAGACTGAAACTGGACCCACACCTTTCACCATTAATCAAGATCGACTCTCACTAGATTAAAGATTTAAACTTAAGACACGAAGCTATAAAAATACTAGAGAAGAGTGCAGGAAAAACCCTTGAAGAAATTGGTCTGGGTGAGTATTTTATAAGGATGACCCCCAGGCAATTGAAGCAGCTTCAAAAATACAGTATTGGTACTTGATCAAACTAAAAAGTTTCTGCATAGCCAAGAACGCAGTAAGTAAAGCAAGCAAACAGCCCTCAGAGTGAAAGAAAATATTTGCAGGTTATATCTCTGACAAAGGTTTAATAACCAGAATCCACAGAGAACCCAAACGCATTAGCAAGAAAAGAACAAGAACCCATCACAGGCTGGGCAAGGGATATGAAGAGCAACTTCACTGAAGAAGAGAGGCACGTGGCCTTCAGACATCTGAAAAAATGCTCATCATCTTTAATCATCAGAGAAATACAAATCAAAGCTACTTTGAGATATCTTCTAGCTTTAGTTAGACTAACCTATATCAAAAAATCCCAAGACCAGAGATGTTGGCGTGAATGTTGAGAAAAGGGAACACTTTTACACTGCTGGTGGGAATGTAAATTAATACATTCCTTTTGGAAGGATATATAAAGAACACTTAAAGTTCTAAAAATAGACCTACCGTTCAATCCTGTAATTCTACTGGGCATATACCCAGAAGACCAGAAATCATATCACAACAAAGATATTTGTACCAGAAAATTTATTGCAGACCTATTCACAATCGCTAAGTCATGGAAAAAACCAAAGTGCCCATCAATCCACGAATGGATTAATAAATTGTGGTATATGTACACCATGGAATATTATGCAGCGTTAAAGAAAGATGGAGACTTTACCTCCTTTGTGTTTACATGGACAGAGCTGGAACATATTCTTGTTAGTAAAGTATCCCTAGAATGAAAGAAAAAGTATCCAATGTACTCATCATTACTATGAAACTAATTCAGGGCTTTCACATGAATGCTATAACCCAATTGCAACCTAGGAATAGGGGGGAGGAGGAAAGGGAAGGGAGGGAGAGGGTAGGTGGGTGGAAGGAGGTGGATTGGTGAGAATACACTTGCGGTGCATCTTACAAGGGTATATGGGAAACTTAGTAAATGTGGAATGTAAATGTCTTAACACAATAACTGTGAAATTGCCTGGAAGGCTATGTTAACCAGTGTGATGTAAATGTGTCATCCGGTCTGTGAAGCTAGTGTATGATGCCCCATGCTCATATCAATGTACCCAGCTATGACTTAATAAAAAAATATAAAATATATAAATGCTATTAAAGCTACATTGAACAGTTTGATGAGAATATTTCAGATTGTATATGAAACCAGGACATTTTACCTCTTGATTGCATAATGTACACAGCTATGAATTAACAATTAAAAAAAAAAAAAAAAACATAGACCATATGATTCTCTCAATTGATGCAGAAAACGCTTTTGATAATATCCAGCATCCGTTCATGATCAGAACACTTAAGAAAATTGATATAGAAGGGTCATTTCTTAACCTAATAGAGGCCATCTACAGCAAACCCACAGCCAACATCATATTAAATGGAGTTAAATTGGAATCATTTCCACTCATATCAGGAACCAGACAAGGCTGCCCATTGTCTCAATTGCTTTTCAACATTGTAATGGAAGTTTTAGCCACCACAATTAGGGAAGAAAAGATGATCAAGGGTATCCATACAGGGTCGAAAGAAATCAAACTTTCTCTCTTCACAGATTATATGATTGTATATCTGGAAAACACTATGGACTCTATTACAAAACTCTTAGAAGTGATCAAATACAGCAGCATCTCAGGTTACAAAATCAACATTCATAAGGTAGCCTTTATATACATCAAAAATAGTCAAGTAGAAAAAACAGTTAAGGACTCTATTCCATTTCAAAGAAGATGAAATATTTGGAAATTTAACAAAGGACATGAAAGATATCTATAAAAAGAACCATGAAACTCTAAGAAATAGCTGAAAATGTTAACAAATGGAAAAACATACCATGCTCATGGCTGCGAAGAATCAACATTGTTAAAATGTCCATACAACCCAAAGCAATATATAATTTCAATGTGGTGTAGAATGGTGTGATGAAAATGTGTCAAACTGTTTATGAAACTAGTGTATGATTCCCCATGATCACATTGATGTGCACAGCTATGATTTAATAAAAAAAAAAAAAAACTGTATTAAAATTTAAAATATGTACCAATAAAAAAAATTAAAAAAATGGAGAAACATACTATGCTCCTGGCCAGGAAGAATCAACATTGTTAAAATGTTCATATTACTCAAAGAAATCTACAGATTTAATATAATACCTATTAAAGCACCATTGTCATACTTTAAAGGTCTTGAAAAAATAGTACTTCATTTTATATGGAAACATAAAAAACCTTGCACAACCAATATATTATAGAAATAAAAAACAAATCAGGGGATATCATGTTACCAGAATTCAAGCTATACTGTAAATCTATAGTAATCAGAACAATACAATACCATCACAAAAATAGAGAGGCAGATGTATGGAATAGAATAGAGAACCAAGAGATGAACCTAGCCTCTTACCGTCATTTGATTTTCAATAAGCCTATCAAAATCATTAATTGGGGGAAAGATTTTCTATTTAATAAATGGTGCTGAATGGATTGGTTGACGACCTGTAGAAGGCTGAAACTGGACCCTCACTTTTAACAATTAACAAAAATTGATTCTCACTGGATAAAATATTTATTTATTTATTTATTAAGACTACATTTTACTATGTCACAGCTCAGTATAGTGCCATGGCGTCATAGCTCACAGCAACCTCAAATTCTTGGGCTCAAGTGATTCTCTTGAATCAGCCTCTCAAGTAGCTGAGAATATAGGTGCCCACCACAATGCCCAGCTATTTTTGTTGTTGTTGTTTTTGTTTCAGTTGTCATTTTTGTTTAGCGGGCCTGAACCAGGTTTGAATTCACCAGCCTCAGTGTATGTGGCTGTTGCTCTAACCACTGAGCTACAGGTGCCAAGCCTGGATAAAGATTTATATTTAAAACATGAAACAATAAAAATGCTAGAAGTGAGTGTAGGCAAATGCTTGAAGAAATTGGCATGGGAGAATATTTTATGAGTAGGACCCCCTTGGCAAATAAAGCAACACCAAAAATATATCACTGGGATCTAATCAAACTAGAAAGGTTCTGCATGGTCAAGAGCGCAGTAAGTATAGCAAGCAGGCAGCCATCAGAGTGGGGGATTTTTTTTTTATGTTATCTTTCCAACAAAATTCTAATACCTAGATTCCACAGAGAATTCAAACGAATCAATAAGAGAAGAACATAAAACCACCTTTGTGGGCAAGAGACTTGAACAGAAGCTTCTCTTCAGACGACAGGTGCATGGCATACAAACACATAAAAAAAGGTCATCATCTTTAATCACGGTAGAAATGTAAATCAAAACTACTTTGAGATATTATATGATTCCAGTAAGATTACCCCACATCAAGAAATTAAAAAAACTACAGTTGTTGGCATGGATGTGGGGAGAAGGAAACACTTCTACAATGCTGGTGGGAATGCAAGCTAATACGACCTTTTTGGAACTAAGTTTGGGGAATCCTTAATGAACTAAAAGTAAACCTTCTATTTTTTCCTGCAGTTCCACTACTAGGTATATACCCAGATAGTCAAAAATCATTTTACAACAAATACATTTGCACCAGAATGTTCATTGCAGCTCAATTTATAATTTCCAAGTCATGGAAGCATCCTAAGTTCTCATTGACCCATCAATTCCACCATGGAATACTATGCAGCCATAAAAATGTGTATACTTTTCATATCTCATGTTTACCTAGATGGACCTGGAACCCATTCTTAGTCAAGTATCTCAAGAATGAAATAAAAAGTATCCAATGTACTCAATGCTATAATGAAACCAATATATATATAATAACCTACACATTTATATAAATGATAAAATAAAATTACAGTCTAGAAAGAAAGAGGGAAGAAGAGGAAGAGGGGAGTGGAGGGTGCAGTCAGGGATGTGGGAGTGTATTTGGTGTTACTTCACCTAATGTGCATAATGCAATGGTACATTTCAAATCTATTAAGTGTACAGTATAAATGTCTTACCACAAGAAATAAGTGAGGTGATGATTATGTTAACAAGTTTGATGCAAGCTTACACATTGTATATCAAATCAGCACATTGAACCTCATATATGCATTAATGCACACAATTATGATTTAATTAAAGAAAACAAACTTCAAAAGGGGTAAAGCAAGATGGTGAAGAACAAACAGCTTTTTTGAAACTAGGCACCTCGGGATTGTGGGCTTTGCCAAGAAACATCCCTTTAGGGGCACAGGGAGGCAGTGAGGACTTAGGGACCACAGGAGGGACAAAAGTAGTGGAGAAGTGGCAAGTGTTTGTGTTCAGTCTGAGGCAAACAGTGCTAGTGGTTGTGGGCATCTCTGAGTGGCAGTAGCCACAGCAGTGGTGACAGTGTGCAGACAGAGAAAGCCTTTCCTGCATGGTGTTTGAACTTGGTTTAGTTACATTAGGAGTCCGTGGGTGAGCGAAAAAGTGACTTTGAATAGATCCCAGAAATAGGAACTGAGCAGGATTGGCCCTCACGGTCCTAAAGTGTGGTTTGTTCTTAGAGACCTTAGGACAGTGAAAAAATGACATCGAACAGTGCCCAGAGGCCAGGACTGAGCTGCTGGGGCTGAATGAAGGTTTCATTGTTCAGTTGCATGTCATACACAGCCATTGTGGGAAAGTTACCTTGCAAGCTTGGCCAACAGGTTCCTAGAGCAAGGCTGGTTCCAGCACACCTAACAAGTGGGCAACCAGTTCTAGAGAAATCCAAGCAACACATCCTTTCCTGGGATAGCCACTTCTTAACCAAGGGATACGGTTTGAAAAGGTTGAGGTGTGGATATTAAGCAGGCTGAGCAGAAATCCAGGCTTCAAGCCTTGTGGGGTTTGAGGGCAAAGAAGTCAGCAGAGGCTTCCAGGCCCCATCTTTTACAACTGTATTGTAATTAGCATCTGATGGCCCAGAAGATCATCTGTTGTGCAGGCAATATTCAGCAAGATTTTATATAAAATCTTGTTGTTGAAGTAGTTGTTATTGTTAGTTCGTCTGTTTCTTTTTTCTTTTTCAAAAATTTTAACCCCAGATTATTCTTTTCCAGCTTATCTTCATGGTTTTTGTGTAAATATATTTTTCATTGTTTCCTTCTTTAATAATAAGGACTTCATTTTTGCTCATTTTTCTGAACCTGATATTTTTTTCTCCTCAATTTTACCTTTTAAGGTTTTTTGTTTGTTTTTGTTTGATTAATAGTATTTTTGTTTTTCATCTCAATTTGGTGGAGGTGGGGTCCTGTCTCTGCTATGGCTAGCAAAGAGCTGTAGACATAAAGGAACTCACCCAACATAAATGCTCCCAAATTCTTGACACAGACCTTAATTAGTGTGAACAATATGATATCCCATGATACCATAATAACTGGGGAATTTAACACTCTTCTTACAGAGCTGGATGTATCCTCTAAACAGAAACTAAACAAAGATACAAAGGACATAAATGTGACCCTAGAACAACTGTGCTTGATAGATATATATAGAATACTCAATGCCAAAGCTAAAGAATATATGTTCTTCTCATTAGCCTATGAAACAGTCTCCAAAATAGATCATATCCTAGGACACAAACCAAACTTCAACAAAATCAAAAGAAATGAAATTTTACCTGGTATCTTCTCAGACCACATGACAATAAAAGTGGACTTCAACTCTAACAAGAATGTACAAAGCCACAGAAAGCCATTGGGGGGGGGAACCTTATACTGAATGATAGATGGGTTTAGGAAGAGATAAAAGAAGTAATCATTGACTTCCTTGAGCAAAACAACAGAGAAACAACAGAGAAGACACATCCCAAAACCAGTGGGATAGAGCAAAAGCAGTCCTGAGAGGAAAATTTATCACTTTAGATGCCTACATTTGAAAAACGGAAAGACAGTGCATCAACAAACTCACAAACAATCTTATAGAATTGGAAAAAGAAGTAAAATCTAAGTCTAAACTTAGCAGAAGAAATGAAATATCCAAAATGAAATGCGAGATTAATGAAATTTTAAAAAAGAAATCACTCAGAAAATTAATGAACAAGTAATTTTTTTTTAATAAATGAAATAGATAAAACTTTAGTGAGACTAACTAGAAATAGAAAATTAAAATCTTTAGTAACCTCAATCAGAAAAGATAAAGGGGAAATAACAACTAATGCCACAGAGATACAAGAGATTATCTCTGAATATTACCAAAAACTCTATGCCCAGAATTTTGACAATGTGAAGCAAATGGATCAATATTTAGAATCACACCCTCTCTCTAGAATTAGCCAGGAAGAAATAGATCTCCTGAACACACCAGTTTCATGCAATGAGATCAAAGAAACAAGAAAAAATATCCCACTAAAACAATGCCTTGGACCAGATGGCTTCACACCAGAATTCTATCCTACCAGCAAAGAAGAGTTTATTCTCATACTTCAGAAATTATTCCAAAAAATTGAGGGGAACAGAATCTTTTCCAACACATTCTATGAAGCAAACATCACCCTGATACCAAAATCAGGAAAAAACCCAACCACAAATGAGAACTTCAAACCAATTTCACTAGTTAATATAGACGTAAAAATTCTCAACAAAATCCTAGTCAACAAACTACACCTTCTCATCAAAAAAGTCCTACATCCATAATCCTGTATCCTGCTAAACTTAGCTTCAAAATTCATGGAGAAATCAAATATTTTGCAGATATACAAGCACCGAGAAAATTCATCATAACAAGACCAGCTCTACAGGAAAAATTAGACCAATTCTCAATTCTTAACACCAATGTGAATCACCATGAAATTAAACACATAAAAGCAAATGCCAGAACTTAGTTTTAACAATGTCACAAAGGACAAAATCACACAAAACTATATGTCATAATAAGATGAATAGAATTCCACCACACTTATCTTTATTCTCAAATGTCAATGGACTGAATTCCCCACTGAAGAGGCACAGGTTGGCTGATTGAATAAAAAAGCACAAGTCAGGGCAGTGCCAGTGGCTCAAAGGGGTAGGGTGCTGGCCCCATATGCCAGAGGTGGTGGGTTGAAATCCAGCCCTGGCCAAAAACTGAAAAGAAAAACACACACACACACACACACACAAATTATCCATATGCTACAGGAGACTCACCTTGTCCTGAAAGACAAATAAAGACTCAGGCTGAAGGGATAGAAAACAGTGTTTCAAGCAAATGGAAATCAGAAGAAAGAGGGGTTACAATCTTATTCTCAGATACAAACAAGATCAAAGCAATGTTAGTAAAGAAAGACAAATAGGGACACATACTGGTCAAAGGAACAATACAAGAAGACATCTCAATTTTAAACATTTATGCACCTAAATTAAACGCTCCCAGATTTATGAAACAGACCTTGAGGTGTCTGAACAATACAATATCCCATAGCACCTTAATAGTTGGCAACTTCAACACCCCTTTGGTAACTGGACAGATCCTCTAAATAGAAACTAAACAAGGATACAAAGGACTTAAACGTGACCTAGAATGAATGGGATTCATACACATATGCAAAAAATGCCATCACAAAGCAAAATAATAATATACATTTTCTCATGAGCTCATGACAAATACTCTAAAATAGATAACATTCTAGTATATGAATCAAACCTCAGAAAATTAAAGAAATACATATTATTCCATGTATCTTCCCAGACCGCAAGCCTATATTGGTGAAGCTCAACTCCAACAATAATGTTCATCCCCACATTAAGTCTTGGAAACTAAACAAAATTATGCTGAATGATAGTTAGGTTTGGGAAGAGATAAAAAAGGAGTTTATTAATCTCCTCAAGCATAACAACACTAAAAAGACAAGTTATCACAACCTCTGGGATATAGCAACAACCATTCTAAGAGGAAATCTTTTTTGTAACAAATCATATCTGTGCACATTAATGCATTTATGGGATACAATGTGCTGGTTTTGTACACAATTTGAAATACTTATAACAAACTGGTTAACATAGCCTTCCCTGCACTTTATTAATTATTGTTAAGAAATTTATACTCTATAATTAATAGATTTGATATCTACCCTTGTAAAATGCACCATAGGTGCAGACCTCGATTACCCTCCTTCCAATAAATTTTTCACCTCCACATCCCTTCCCCTCCTCTTTCCCCCTTCATCTTTGGCTGTAGTTGAGTTATAGATTTCATATGGAAGTGTGGGTGATTATATATTGGGTTCATAATAGAACTGAGTTTATTGGATACATTTTATTCTATTCTTGAGATACTTTATTATGAAGAAAATGTTCCAGCTCCATTTATGTAAGCATAAAAGAGGTAAAGTCTCCATCCTTTTTAAAAGGTGCATAATATTTCTTGGTGTACATATATCATAATTTATTAATCCATTAGTGGGTCATTGGGCACTTGGGCTTCTTCCATGACTTTGTAATTATAAATTGCACTGCAATAAACACTCTGGGCAAATATTTTTGTTGCAAAATAATTTTTAGTCTTCAGGATATATACCTAGTAGAGGAATTGCAGGATTGAACAGCATATCTATTTTTAGATCCCTAAGTGATCTCCAAATTTCTTTCCAAAAGGAACGTATTGGTTTGCATTCCCACCAGCAGTGTAGAACTGTTCCCTTTTCTCCACATCCACAACAACATCTACAGTTTTGGGATTTTGTTATGTGGGCTACTCTTACTGAAGTTAGATGGTACTTCAAAGTGGTTTTGATTTGCATTTCTCTGATAATTAAGGATGATAAGCATATTTTCATGTGTCTGTAGGCCATGTGTCTGTCTTCTTTAGAGAAGTTTCTATTCAAATCTCATGCCCACATGAGGCAGGATCACTTGATATATCTTTATTAATACGTTTGAGTTCTCTGTGGATTCTGGTTAACAAACCTTTGTCAGAGACATAACCTGCAAATATTTATCCCATTCTAAGAATGTCTGTTTGCTTTATTTACTGTGTTCAAGCTTTTTAGTTTGATTAGATCCCAGTAATGTATTTTTTGTATTGCTTCAATTGCCCAGGGTGTCCTTCTCAGAAAGTATTCTCCCAGGCCAATTTCTTCAAGAGTTTCCCCTCCACGCTTTTCAAGTGTCTTTATAGTTTGATGTCTTAGGTTTAAGTCTTCTATCTAGTGAGAATCACGTTTTGTTAATGTTGAAAGGTGGGGGTCCAGTTTCAGTCTTCCACAGATCACCCACCACTTCACCCAGCACAATTTTTTAAATAGGGAGTCTTTCTCTTACTGAATGTTTTTGGTTGGCTTATCTAAGATCAAATGACGAAAAGTAGCTGGGTTTATTTCTTGGTTCTCTATTCTGTTCCACACATCTACCTCTCTGTTTTGTGCTAGTGCCATGCTTTTTTAATCACCACAGATTTATAGCATAGTATGAAGTATGGTGCCGGGAGCCGAAAACCTAAGAATAAGCTTATCAGGAATATTCATAGCCGGTTTAACAGGAATAGTCACAGCTGGAAAGCATTTAAGGGCGAGTAGGGCATTGTTACCCTTGGCTCCAGGAACTCGGTTCCAGACACTAAAAACATCACACCTGTTATCAGAAAACCCCCACCCTAAACTCAC
>CAUYPK010096770.1:0-13446 GCA_963574355.1 Loris lydekkerianus
TAGTGAATGTGGAATGTAAATGTCTTAACACAATAACTAAGAAAATGCCAGGAAGGCTATGTTAACCAGTGTGATGAAAATGTGTCAAACGGTCTATAAAACCAGTGTATGGTGCTCCATGATTGCATTAATGTACACAGCTATAATTAATAAAAAAAAAAAAAATCCACAGTTCTTAGTGTTGTTTGAGAGACGAACTAGCTGCCTTTTGTGCAATTCATATTAAAACTTCCATTGGGGAAATTCACTCATAATTTCTAAAGTGAGCACTTTTAAATTGCATCTATACATCTTCCTTGCATGAATGGGTATCTGGCCTCCTATCTATCTATATGCACTGCAAGGCTTCCTCCCAAAATTAAACAACTATACAATCAATTCCATTTTTAAAAAGCCAATGTGATGGTGCTCTTCTTGGATGCCACACTGCCTCTGATCTGTTTAGGGACTACTGTGCTTGATTAAAAATGATAACAAACCCTTGATAATACTGCAAAGGAGATGTAAATCAACTCAGAGGAGCAACAAAGCATAACCCAATTGACATCAAGGGAAGCTCTTTATTCCTTAAATGTGTGCAATTCAATCAGAGAAAACTTTATAAAATTATTTACATAGCCCTTTACAAAACTTCATTACTTTTTTTAAAATTTGTCCCAATCAAAATGCAAATGCAAAATAAATGTTATGATTAGATGACTGTTAGTAAAGTTGTCACTGCTTGCTAAAATCCTTGGTGTGTCTCATATACTAATTAGGAAAAATGATCAGTGGAAATGAAAGAGAACTTTTAGTTCTATTATTGGGTGACTAGTTATTTTTCTGAGCCATTAAACTGGTAACCTAAAATTTTCATACTTATCCACAAAGTTTGAGGGCTTTCAATGGTATTCCATTTTCTCCTGGTGTACTGCTTTTTTTTGGTAGGCAGCTTGCAGTTGTAAAATTTTTATAGTTTATACTCTAACAAAGGCACAAACTTTCCTGAAACAAATTGTTTTATTAATATGTTTCTTTAAAATATAGCTCATAACAAGCATTATGATATATATAAATATAATGTATTCCATAATTTAATTAAAATAGCTTAAAATTTATCTCTAAAATAATTTTTTAAAAAGTAAGATTAATTTTGATCTTGAGTATATTTTTTAATGCTGTGTGGGGCTTCTCTATGTGTATTTTACCTTACTAAAATGCAAAGAACATTTAAAAACATCAGATAAGTTAGCAAAAGGAATGCCATATAAAACTTAGAAACTACCATTTCTTATTCCTCCTTCCCAAGAAAGCATAGTTGGAATCGAGGATCCCCCTGGAAGTGTTAATATCTGTTTGACGAGAGGCCCATGTAAAATAACAATCTGTAGTGATGATTGACTAGAACTTGCATCTGTTAAGGGTATCTGATAAACTCTTTGTATTGGGAAACTGGGTTTAAAATAAAAACTTCAGAATGAAGATAATAAATTATACCACCAAAAACAGTATTCAACTTTTATTGGGCAATTAGTAGAGTCTTTATGCGTCTCATGTCTTTGAACTTGACAATAACCTATGAACAGAGCAACACATTTTACAACCCAGAGCATTGGTGCTCAGAACGGTTAGGCAACATAGCCACATTCTGCAGGAAAACCAGACTCTGAAGCAAGATTCAAACCCCACTAATGTCATTCCCAGGCCCTTGCTGGGAATGACATTAGTGGGGTTTACTAATTATTTTCAGGCACTATACAATACCACCTGAAAATAAAACATGAATTTTTCCACTAAGAGATGATTTTTCCTTGCATGTGGTGGGCATATATCTAAGAGTTGGTGTCTTTAACTCATATATAGCCAACACCTTCTGTACCTGGATTTGTTTCCGGAATTTCAGACTTTTCAATGCTAATGAAGAGGACAGTCTCACCAGGATTTACATGAGAAGAATGCAGACCTCATCTGAAGAGAGGAATCCCAGAGAAATTAATTTGCTCACTCACTGAGAAATGTGTAATAAATAACAGACAGCTTTCCTTCTAAAACACCTCACACTTGTAAACACTACACTGAAAGAAAGACGGGAGAGATGAAGGATGAGTTTCATAGTAATATATGTGTCCTTAAGAATGTCCAAATGTTCTTTCTTCACCAGTAACAAATCAGACCAAAGATTTCCTTTATACCACACATACAAAGACGTCAATGGATTGTTTCATTTATTTCACTTACTTTTATCCCCTTAATGTCTCTAAATTTAGTTTTTTCCCCTCCCATCCCACGTGGACTTTTTTTTCTTGAAACACCCTGGTTAGATGGTAATACCACATCCTTGGAAAGGATAAGACCAGAAAGGATTAGTTCTTGAGCTAGTAAAGTGCAGGGTGTTTGTTTATACCAACTCCAGAAATACTCTGGCGTGAAATGGCGGGATGGTGCATGAGATGATTATCTGGGCTGGAATAGTATTGTGAAAACGATATCCTCTCTTCTGCTATTCCCCCACCAGGGTCTTTTTGAAGTTTATTCTCCATGCCTTTTGATTCCTTCATTTTGTGTTTTAGTGTCAGTACCACCCAAACAGGCAAACAAAAAGTCATACAATCCTTTCGTGACATTTCTCTGAGTGACATGCAGCTACTTCCACATCAGGCTGAGCCACCTGGGCGTATGTCCTTCTGCCGGTCTGAGGGCTCCTAATCCCATCCTCATTATAACGGCCTCACTGCCTCAGGTGTCTTGATTCATTGATCAGCATCCTTCCTGGTATAGAATAGCAACTCAACATTTGTCAAAGAAATGATTGAATGAACTTAAAATTTGTAATGGAAGATGTGCTTGGAAAAAGAATTGTCTGGGAAGTGGATAAAAATAGTAGTGTTTACAGTGGTGCCAACCTGGAGTCAGGGCTGGGGAAGGCTTCGTTCTGCTGTCCTGCTCCGCTGCATGGTGGCCGGGGCCCTGGGTGAGCACTCAACCCCACTGAACCAGGGTTTCCCCATCTCCCCACTGTAACTGAACAATTAGCTTGTACCATGCTCAGCTCTGTGGAGAGAAAGGCTAATAATAGCACTGTTTGTCCATTTATTTGGTAAGAAGCAAGTTATGTACTTACACTAATAACGTGGAAATTTTGATTTGAATGACTGAAACTGGCATATTCTAGATAAATTTTAGATAGTGTTAGAATTCTGAGGAAAACTAAGGATTGTTTATTCTTCCCTCCCATCCCCTGAGGTAAAAGTTACGTAATTCAGAATAATAATAAACAGCCACCAGAAGCGACGTCGGGCTGCTCAAGAGCTGCTGTGGTTGTTTATTTTTGTTCAGGTGGAAAAGGTCATTCATTATGGGACAGTTTTGGCTCCCGGAGTGGAAGTAATGTTGGTGACAATCTGTCTGGCTATAATGGCTTCCTCTCATTTTAGGAGGATCTCGCCTCTAGATTATTAACAGAGTTCCTTCGGCTTGTCCTTATGTGCAGTGCAGTAAAATTTGGGGGAAACAAGCTGTGATCACTGGGGACTATTTGCATCTGATTATTTATTCACAACCTACCAAGCTTCCAGGCGGCTTGGAAGATTACATGAACACCTCCCAAACCTACCAGGACTGCGGTCCCTTTCAGGTGCCTGGGACCAGCTGTTGCGCCTGTCTAGGGTGCGGGCTTGCCAGTCGCCTTCCAGTCTTCCACACTCGCCGCATCAGTGAGCAATCATTGCTGCTGACAAGACTCTGATGGTCCTAACACAGAGGTGGGAGCAAAGTTGAAGTGACTGAAAACTTCTGCTGCTGCCTGGCTCAGATCGACCCTGACAACATTCAGAAATGTACAGTTAATGCAAGATGCAAATGCTGGTGTTACAGCTGCCAAGGCCGACAGAGTTTCTATTTTAGTTAGTGTCCACCAGGCAGTGACAGGGCTGCCCAAGGCAAGTGAAAATCGCTACAGGCACCAGTCAAAACAAGCTCCCCGCATCTTATTATCCCACTAGTGTTCTGCTCCTATGCCCTTTCCAATCTTTCAACCTTCATACTCTCTCTGCCTTTCCTACTCCAGGGATGGATTTATCCCAGGAGTGGTTACAGCTAATGGCTGTACAATTTTTGTGAACTTTCATCCAACACATGTTTTTATAAACGCTCCCATTACTGTAACTTCTGCACAATTTAGAAATGATGTGCTGATGTAAGGTGTACTCATTCAGCAAACATTTATTACCTGCCCACCCTGTGTTACAGTGTTACTGTATCAAACTAGTGCCTTTCTTTGCAAGTTTCTGATGGTTTGATGGTTCTCACGGAAAAATTCTAAATCCTACCATAAAATGACTTGTACCCCAAAGAAGGTAGCATTCTGTGGGCATAGGTTTCTCTGAAAGATACTCAGTAGCAATAGCAACCTGATGTCAGCATGTCTTAGGTCAATAGGAAATATTGACTTGTATAATAAGTTAGAACACTAAAAGATAGCTCCCATTCTGATACGCCCCCTTGTCACCCAGAATTCCTGAAGCATTGAATAGGGATAGTCTCATTGTGCTAAAACAGAACTTTCAACCTAGACAAAATTTAATTCATTTTAGAGGCCTCTCAATTCCCCAGAGAGTATTTACTTTTAAATATGTTTGGTTTCACCATATAAAACTCATGTCCAATACTGTCAATGTCACATGGTTGTTTATCAAATGAATAAAAATTATAGGGCAAAAACGAATTATAGTTCACAGTCTTTTTAAAGTCAAGATAACCTAATCAAAATCATCACGTTAAAAAACCAAAACAAACAAACAAAAACAAAACTAAAATCAAGTTATTCTCTTCACATTTCAGGAACAGGGTTGCTTTTTGAAGATACTCATCATCACGTATAAGAGTCAATACAAAGTATTCGTCTTACCCAGAGCACCTTTCAGGAAACCAAAGCATGCTATATTTGCTCCCAGAAAGTGTATAGATTAGTCATCCTCCACCTGCATGTGCTGACCAAAACAAAGAAAAAGGAAAACAAAAACACTGCGAGAAGAAAATTAAGATGGTTGGCAAGGTCCCTGGGCTTGATTGGATAAACAAGGAACTAGCGTCCTGAACGCCCTCTCAAAGCCAACTGGTTTGGCTGATTGTAAAGTGCTAAGTGGTTCCCTACAGAGCATTAAGAATTCTTGGCTTTTGGCCATTCTGCCAAATGGCTTCATTGTCACTTATTTTTGCTGAGTAAGCACAAACCTACCGGCCTGATGGTGCCTGTAGAAGAGTGATTATTTGCCAATTGTATGACTAAGGAAATTACAAGGATGTGTAGAGCTCTGCAGGTCTCGCACTAGTTGTTTTACCCGGTTATCCCGCAACCCCAGAAGAACAAATATACAGGAACCACATTGCTGTCCCTGTCTAAAAAGGAGGAATTCATATTGTTATTCCAGTCTAAAAATGAGATTCAGAAAGAACACACACGTGATAAGACACAGAACCTAAAACAAGAATCTCTGACTTCTGATCCTAAGTCCTTTGTTCTGTGTGTATCGAGAGGGGAAAGGGGGTGACTCCAGGCATGGACAGTGTTGCCATATCCCCAGCGTTGTAAGTGACCGGGATACGTATCTCTGTGCAGGTATAAATTACAGCACTCTCTTTAGTAGAAGTGTATCCTCAGAGTAGCTGGTTCTTGTTGTTGTTGTTGTTGTTGTTGTTGTTGTTGTTTTTTAAGCTAGATCCAAATGCTGTGATAGGGTCTAGTTTATAAAACCTTTAAAAAGTAATAGTTGGCCACTGGCAAGCAGCAAGCTGGAGCTGCTGGCCAAACTGGTCAACACAGCCCCATCTCTCCAGTCCTTCTATGACGTGGATGTTCCTCAGGACTGGTAGTCTTTCAGGACCCTTCCCCATACTCTACTCCTGATTGTCTTTCCCAGGACAATCCAGCCTAAGAACTGGTACCCTGGACCCTGCCCTGGTGCTAGACTCCATCCTATCACAGGATGAAGAGTCTTCAGCCAAGACTGGGTAACCAAGCAGGTGATTGAATAGTGGTAAATGGTGCATAGACTTTGGAACTGAGCTTGGGCAAGTCTCTTCACCTCTCTGAGTTCCAACTTTGTTTATTGGTTTGTTTTTATATAAAATGGGGGATTCTACTCAGTTTATTGAAAATTTGCTGAGAAGATTATAAAAGTTTAATGGATTAATCTAATATATTGTGCCGTGGGTCAGGCACTGTTCTGTGCCCCATAACAATCCTATGAGGTGTGTACTGTGATTGTGCCATTTTGCAATGAAAAAACTACAGAAAAGAGGAATTAAGTAACTTGGCCAAAAGTGTGCAGCTAGTAAGCAGAAAAACCACTCTGCCATGCTGCTTCTCAGTAATCCTGCTTTTCACATATTCTTTACCAGTGAAACTGCAAAGTCTTTTTATGTTAGTTGCTTTGTCTAAAATTCTGTCTCCATAAATTGATTTCTAAATGCATCTTCTAACAATCATAGGGTCACTACTAGAGAGTATATGATGCATGTAGAACTTGGAAGAATTATAATATAAGAGATAAAAGCAGAGTAGCAATAAAGTCACTCCAGAAAGTTGAATTATATGTATCAGAGGTATAATGAAAGCAGAGAAATAGAAAAAAAAAAATTTAACCCTACAAGGTACTTTTTAGGAGAACTTCCATGTGCTACATACATGTGAATTCTTCCTTTGAAGAATTGCTATTAATTGTTTTGGTTTTAATTGTTAATCTTTAAATAACATCTTTTCCAACATACCAAATATCACTCCTAAACAAGCTGATATCGAAAACCTAGAATGATGCACGGCTTTTGCCTTTTGCATTAAAGCACAAGTTCTTTTTAACCAAATAAGACAGTAACACATGATCCTTGTAAAGAGTATGTTTTAAGCAAGACAGCTATTCTGCACAAGTATCAATGATAGCAATAACAAGTCTAATCAAAGCATGTGGTCTCCTGCATAATAGGAAATATTTCAAAATACAATGTAGTACAATTTTTCTGTACTTTCTGAGCTGGCAGAAACCAAAGGAAAAGCATTGATGTTTCTTCTGGGAATAAATGTCTCATCTCTATGGCAACTTTATAAAGTTTTTGTCAATTTCAACCAAATTCAAAATTTGGCTTTAAAATAATTTCTCAGTGAGACTATCAGGGAAATCAAGAAATTCCACAAATATCCTCCATGATGATGTTCCAGGCATCAGCCACAGAGCCAACTATTACAGTCCACGGTTCCTTATCACACAATTTAAGGAAATGTCTAATTTTTCTCACCCTCACACCATAAAGGGGAGGGGGGAAACTGTGAAGCCATTTAATCATGCGGCATCAATGATTCCAATTTTATACACTGGATCTGGTATACACACACTCAGACAAATGTGGATGTTTGCCAAAAATAATTTATTCCATTTCTAAAAGACATTTCTCCTATCACCTCCCTCTCCAACCCTGCTCACTAAACTTTAGATTTGACTTGAAATCACACACCAGAGCGTGAAAATTATCAGCATTCCAGGGGTTGAGAGGGGAGGTGATTTTCATAAACAAGGGAAGAAAAAAAACCTACCTTAGCTCTAGGAAATTAAATGCCCCTAAACCAGTCTAATGAGCTAAGCCCAAATGATTTCTGTTTCCTCACAGTGTTGAACCTCCCATTTCTTCTCGTGGTCAAGTGTGTTTACTGAGCAGTGCTAAGGAATTGCTGCGGCATTTGGCATGGCTGCCAAGATGCACGAAACTTCGGTTGATTACCATATGCTCATCATGTTCATTTTCTTTCAGCCAAATGCTTCTAGATCTTGTTTGCTGTCTCTTTTAGCATCTCCTAGATTCTCCTGAATTCTAATGTTTTCCTTGCCTTCTCAATAATGCTCTAGTGGGGAGCATGCAAAAGCACATTTTTATTCCAGGAATGGCCACAGCAGGAGCGATATTGCTCTTCTGTGCAGCCATTGTCCTCATTGGCAGTGATTGTTAGTTTCATAAAAATGAAGTGTAACGCTCACAGGCATATCAAGCAATTATCACAAACATTAGATTTTTAACAACAAAAAAACATACGTATTATTCAGGTATACAGAAGCCTTGTTACATGATTTCTATAATTGTGTTTACATATTTGGAGTGAATTGTCATTCTTCTATCCTTGAAGCTCTGGTTTTTATAAAAACCATTTTTAGCAAAAACCAGGAACACTGAATGTTACAAACCACATAAGTGGTTGTGTGAGAAAGGTTCTTATTGGTAGAGCTGGCATGTTAGTGATTCTGTGCCAAAGCCAAGTGTCACAGAGGACAGGCCAAGAAAGATGATACCCTAATTTAATACTAGAGGTGAAACTTACTTTCAGAAGTACTGACGAAATAAATGTTATAATAGTTTACTGAACCCCTTCTATGTCATGTGCTGAGGGCCTTTGCAGTGTTCAAAGTCCAGGGTGGAAACCAACTGCCCAGAAGCACCTTGTGTGCCTTACTCTATAATGGAAATACAGAGCCCAGTCCAAAGAAGGCCCTAAGGGAAAGACAGTGAGCTCAAGAAAAATCAGCAACTGAAGGCCCCACTGAACGCTGTCACATACCCAGAAATGCACTGGGAGCTTGAGGAAATTCTAGGAAAACAAAGAGAAGACTTGGGCTTCCATTCCCCAAACTCTTGAGTTTATACCTTTCTTAAATCTTTGAATCTATCTTAGACTAAAGCAAGGATGATTAAACTAGGACAACCAGAGTAGTAACTAGGTCAAGATGCATTCAGCCTGGACAGAGTAAACTGGAGAAAAATCCATGTACAGTCCAGGGAGGGCAAGGTAAAATTCTCTAGGGCTGAAGGGTGGAAGATTTTTGAACATTTTTCATCACATGGTCTATGGTTATTAACACGTGTTCACAGTATCTGTACAGGTGCTCCATAAAATTAAATGCTAAGTTAGCATTTTCTTTTTTTTTTTACAATATAAGCTGGCATCAACCTGAAAATCACTGGAGAGTAGACAGAAGAACACTCACTGGAGATCACTGCAGAGTAAAACTTAGCAAACTTCTGTCTAGATTTCTCCCCTAGTGACAGGATTCTATAATTGAAGTGTTCTGGTATCCTCAGTGTTCATAGATAACTGAAATTACTTGAGATTCCATGGGAATCAAATAAGGAAAATACATTCACTAAAGAACTAGGTTTTGGTGGAAAACAGCTTTGCAAACCCTTCATCAGTTCCTAGCTTAGCACGACTTCTCCCACACTAATAGTCGGAAACAATAG
This sequence comes from Loris lydekkerianus, assembly GCA_963574355.1. Lineage (NCBI taxonomy): Eukaryota > Metazoa > Chordata > Mammalia > Primates > Lorisidae > Loris > Loris lydekkerianus. The sequence continues at coordinate 9,259 of CAUYPK010096770.1, forward strand.
TCATTTTGTCCTGAAGATGCATAGTATAGTGAGTAGTATACAATAGGCACCAAGCAGAGCTTGTTGAGTAAATCCACAAATGCAAGGTTTGCCTCTAACTGTACAGAGGAGTTTTTTATTTCTTCTTCCAGATTCTTTCATGATTTAGATTTCACACTGAGTCACACAAGTTAATATGAATCTGCCTTCTTCAAATGTCTTCTCAATTTGAAGGCAATGCTGATGTAATTCTAAGGCTCTTATTAAATCTACAAAAATCATATGACTCATAGATTCTTCCCTCTCTTAGGCTCTTTGCCAGTCGTCCACCAGCAGAGTAATTAGTCACTCGTGCCACTCCATGGTCTTGTTAGTTTTTCTCAGCCATGCGGCTCAATATCTCTCTCGTATTATGGGTGTTCCATCAGGGTTGACGACACAAGGCATGCGATTTACAGGCTTAAAACATTTGCACAATTTCTTTTTCTTATTTTGTGCCAATATTCTCTAAGATCTGCGTGGGCATTTTTTTTTTTTTTTGAAAAGCTGCATGTTGGCAGAGATGATGTACTTTTGATTTCTGAAAGTGAACAGTGCAAGCCAGGACTTACAATTCATAAATAAATTTCCATGTTTTCCTTGTGGGATATAAATACTCTAAAACACTGCCTACAAATTCAAATCGAAGCAGGAAACACAACCAAATCCACTGTACTGAAGTGCCATTCTGAGAATATTGAAACATCCTTGATTTTTTTAGTATACATCAAGCGGCCAAGGGCAGACCACAAATGCTCCCATCAAACCCAACCCAGCTGTTAACGTTGACAGTTTGTCAAGTGGCTCCCCATGATAACAACTTGCTTATGGTAGGCAACTATTTTAATTCATGCGTAGGCTGGACCAACCTCTTCTCCCTTCAAAGATTCTTCCTAAGGGCACTAATAGCATTAGTAATGAACACACAGTTTGAAATGTTTTTTTAATCCATTGAGAAATTCTATTTTACATCTAGACATTATTTTCTGGTTTAGCATGATCCACAAGTTGATTCAGGGATGTTATTCTACATCCCTACTGCTTCTGTAGCAATCACCACAATTGTAGCCCCTTGAAAGAAGACAAATTCATTCCTGTACTGTTTTGGAGGTCAGAAGTCTGAAACCATGGAGCTGGCAGACTACTGCATTTGTGCTGGGCGCTCCAGGAAAGAATTTGTTTCCTTGCATTTTCTAGCTTCTAGAGGCCACCAGCATTACCTGGTTGGGTCACCCTTCCTCTCCAGCCCTTTACCTCCTTTTTCACATCTCATATTACTGACACTGATCCTCCTCCTTCTTTTTTATATGGCTCTTGTGATGACAGTTGGCCTTGCTGGACAATCCATGATAATCTCCTCATCTCAAATTTCTTGGCCTAAGCATATCTGCAAATTCCCCTTTATCCTGTGAAATAATATATTCATAGGTTCCAAGGATTGGGTCGTGGACATCCTTGGGAGGCCAATTTTCATCCTACCTCAGGTGGATCTATCAAAGAGTACACAAACACAGTCACTGCACAGATTTAGGACACTATTTCTCTCTCTAAAGCATCAAAGAAACACAGATAAAAAGAAGCAATTAAATCAGGCTACTGCAAGCAGGCTGTATTAATAAATTGGCCTTGTCATATATTTCTGTTATGAAAGACTGAGATCTGGGAGAATTATAGGCTATATTTTTGGATCTCCCTTCTTGATACCCCAAAATAACAACCCTGATGCCCCATTTATTACTTTACCTAGGCACTCTGCAAAGGCTCAGAGAAAACACTGAGCTGGATTGTAGATGTTACTTGCAGGATTACACGGATGCTTTCTGACGCTAAGAAGGCAACCAACCTAGATATACAAACATTTCAAAAGTGCCTAACTCAGGGTTTAGAAGCAAGTTGGCTTGAAAACCTGCATGGGAAATGCAAGTGCTGCACAAATTCTCTTTATTGCTCAAATGCTCCAGAAAGCACAATCCCTGGGGCTGTGCTGTGTCATTTGGAACAAAAATGAGCATCATATGAAAACTTGGGTGTATTTAAAGGTCAGTGAAATTTCAACCAGATGTTTTGCCTCCATGCAACAGACTTGGCCATAGGAGTGGTTTGTAAATTCTGTTAGTGGGGAAGTAAATGTAAATGTTTTTAATATCGTGTTTCCACTTCAACATTGGCTCTTCCTTAAAGTTCAGTCTCATGTTCATTTGTCTTTTATTTTCTAATGTATTCGACCAATCCTTATTACCTAAAGTAAAATATTTTAAAATGTCTAAAATTGAACTCCTCACTATCCTTTACTTCTTCCCTGAACTTGTTTCTTTTTCCGTCCATCTCAGTGAGTGTTGTTACCTGTCACCCAACTCAGAAGGAGCTACAAATGTCTTCCATGGCCCATTCCCTACATTCAATGTTGTTAAATCCTACAACGTATTAGATGAAGACTTTCCTGTCTCTAACATTATGCCTTATTTCAGACCCTTGTCTCTCACCTGGACAATCACCATAGTTTTGAAACTCACATCCTTGCTTCTGATCCTGTACACACCTTGTTCAGTTTTCCACAATCTCAACAGAGTGAGCATTCCCTGTCTCTTTCCTACTCCAGACTTCTCAGTAGCTCCCCATTGCCTAGAGGTTAAAATTCAAATATCTGATCTTGGTACAAAAGGCCTTTTCATAATCTCTCACCAATCTTCTCTGGAGCATTCTCTCATTCTGGGCCTCCTACTCCATTTCTGAACCCTGTGACTCAGCTACCAAACCTTTTCTTTGCCCAGCATTGCAGTCAAAATTAGCAAAATAGTTCCTTCTTTTCAAGATTTTACAGTGTCTTAGAAGGTATAAAACTCTTGAACTATGTCTTAAAAGAAGAAGATAGATAAATAACATCCTAAGGGAGGAACAAAGTGCTTTGAGGTTTGGAGGTTTAAAGAAATAATAATTTTTCAGTGGAGAATCAGTGTAGCGTTTGTAATGTACTTCAAGTATAAATTTTGCAAACAGTGAGAAAGAAAATATAAAGGATGTTCAAGATGGTAAAGAAAATCATTCTGCTTTTTTAAGAGTCTCCATTGGATTTTATAAACCTCCTTATTTTATTTTAAGGACGGCAAAGCTGTAGTAGATTTAGTAATGCGAGTGCTATCTTTGTGGGCATGTTCAGTGCCTGGAGCAGCCTCAGACTTAGGTAGGTGATTGGAAAAGAAAGAAACGGAAAATGCTTTATTTGTTTGTAAAGCACACAAACAGAAAGACTGTTCACAGAGAGGTGATAGCTCTTTTTGGACAAGCATCCACTTTTGCTGGCAGTGTAATATTTTGCATTTCTACTAATGATTTTGACCCTTATTTGTTTCCATCTATTAGTTCCCATCAATTTTTATCCACTTCCCTTTCTATTGTAGACCCTGTGGTTCATTACTTCACACTCACCTAGCAAAATCCCAAACCTATGTCCATCTCCACGTCTGCCTCTTCCAATCCCTGCCCTCAGCTGTTGGGAGACACCCACACAAACAATCCATTTCATATGACAATAAATGCCAGGGTTTCTCTCTCAGTCAGGCTGCTGGTGCCACCTGCAGTCCTCAAGTTAGGACCTGAAGCTGGCTCTCACTTGTTCCCCTCACCCTCAGTAGATCACTTCCTTTCTTCAGAACAAAAATGAGATGGCATCATCTTAACTCCCTGCATTGCTGCATTAAGAAACTTACCTGTCCCCTTTCTTATGTTCATATTTCAGGAGAATTTTTAACCCATTGGAAACTATATTTCAGCTTAGGAAGTCTGGGGTGGGGCTCGGTTTTGCTCATTTCTAACAATCTCTCTGTTGAGGCGCCTGCTGCGGTTCCTGAGAGCACCACACTTGCTTGTGAGTGGCAAGTGCTAGACAGAACTCATTCTCCTCACGAACACCCAGAACTTCCTTTCCTATAAACCTGCAATCTTTTCCTCACTACTGGCTCTCTCTTCACAGTGTATAGATAAACCTATGTTTCTGAAGAAAAGAAGAAAGAAGGAAGGAAGGAGAGAGAGAGAAAGAAAAAGAGAGGGAGAAGAGGGAGGGAGATAAATAGAGAGAAGGAAGAGAAGGGAAAGGAAGGGAAGGGAAGGGAAGGGAAGGGGAAGGAGAAGGGAAGGGAAGGAAAAGAAAAAGACTCCTTTTAGTGTTCACCC